>PVLC010024307.1:0-24964 GCA_004027655.1 Graphiurus murinus
GGAGATGGACTCAGAGCTGCTTTTGTTAGTGACACTCCTCTTCCCTAGAATTTCGGAGTGCATGGATAGTGAAGCCGAGACAGTCATGCAGCTCCGAAATGAGCTGAGAGACAAGGAGATGAAGCTGACTGACATCCGCCTTGAGGCCCTCAGCTCTGCCCACCAGCTCGACCAGCTGCGGGAGGCCATGAACCGGATGCAGGTGAGAGCCCAGGACGCTGGACCAAGCCCAATGCTATCTAGGAGGTAGCTCTGAGAGGCTGTTCTCTGCCAAGCTTCGTGACAATCCAATGGCCACCCTCTGCCTTCCTAGCCCCTTTCTCTTTAATCACATCCATATATTGCTCATTATAGTCTTCTGAAAATATCAGAACAGCCATGCCCCTCCTTTGCATAAGACTTTCAGTGGCTCCCCGCTACCTCTTGCACCAGGTGCCAGCTCCTTCCCCTGGCCTTCCAGAGATCCTTTTTCCTCTTTATCCACACTGTCTTCCCCAATGCCGTTTTTGACAGTCCACTCGCAGACTGGATGGAACCCCAGACTGTTCCCTTGCATGTCCTGGGAATTTCTGTTGAACATTATTCCCTCCACTGGGAATCTGCATCTCCAAACTGGACCCTTCCTCCAAGGCTTAGCAGCCTGATGCCGCTTCTTCTGCAGCCTTTCTAAGTCCTGCAGCTGGAAGAGTTAGTGCTCTCCTCTGAATACTGCTGTAGGTTTGTTCTTACAGCCAAGTCTTCCAACATGCTTTTTTATCCCTTTCTCTGGACACAGCACTGCTGCTTTGTACACAGTAGTTTCTTCATAAATATTCGTAGAATGAAAGATTCCTGTAGAGTATACTAAACAGGATCTGTAAGCCTCCCTTCCAAAGGAGTTTCCCTGAAATGCTCACTCCAGGAGAGGCTCCACGAAAAGAGAGTGCTCTAGTCAAGTATACTTGGGAAGTGCTATATATCGTGTACCCCTCTCCGATTCATAAAGTGTAGCTGCTTATTAAAAGGCCCTGAGAAATCTTGTGGTGAAGAAACCTGTCAAACCCACAATTTCCCCAAACTCTTCTCTCTTTCACTGAAGACTCGAATAGCAAGCAGCCTCTTGGAAAGCCAAGTTTCTGAGTGCTTTTTTTTCAAAGGCCAGTTTTCTCAAAGGATGGAGCCTGCTCTATCAGACAGACAACCTGTGTACATACAGGTGGCACTTGCTGCTGAGTCCCTCTGTGGGTATTACCTGCCTTGCTGGCCACCTATTTCCTGTGCGGAGCTTTCATATTCTTCCTCCAGAAAAGGCTCATCCCTATGGCATCCTCCTAGTAAGCGTGTGTATTCCCTACTCCGCAGAGTGAAATAGAGAAGCTGAAAGCAGAGAATGACCGGCTGAAGTCAGAGTCTCAAGGCAGCGGCTGCAGCCGGGCCCCCTCACAGCTCTCCATCTCTGCCTCCCCTCGGCAGTCCCTGGGCCTCTCCCAGCACAGCCTCAACCTCACGGAGTCAACCAGCCTGGGTGAGTGGCTTGCAGGGTGTGGGGCAGGCCAGGACATGCAGCTGGCACTGTGTTCTCCACGCAGGTGCCCCAGGATAAGCAAGTCAACAGATTTGAAATGGAGAGGCAGCAGGTGTGTGTGCGCTTGGGGTGTGTGTGTCTGGGTGTGCGTCTGCTACCAACATGAGCCCAGCCATTAGAGCGCTCTCATGCTTTGCTCCAGAACCCCAAATTCTCCAAGCAGTGAGCTTGGGCCCCCTTGCCCACCACACATAGTTTTGTCGGATCCATTTTAAGAGGCTGAGTGCTGCGTACACACCCCACAGCAGCAGGCCCCAATGGGGCAATGGCCTGGCCCAGGATCTTCCTGCCTTCAGGATGGATTCGAGGCTGCTGCATCATCAGCAAACACAGTCTAGGTTTCCTCTGTAAGCACATTGAGGCTGATGCTTTTATTTTTATCCATGATGCTGCTGCTGCTATCATTTTGGTTGAGTCTCCCTCGCACTTCCATTTGGCCAGATGCATCGTCAGCCTGCTGGTTCCTTGGTTGGTCCACCATTGATTTTGTGGTTGCATCCTCCATTCTGCCCTCCGCCCCCTTACCCCACCTCCCCTGCACCCCGACACCTGGTTTGTCCCGCTGCAGTGCCACCGAGCAGCGGGGGTGTCAGGAAGCCGGCTTTGCTGTCCCCATGTGCCTAAGGCTGTTGATGTTTTCCATTCGCAGACATGTTGCTGGATGACACTGGTGAATGCTCGGCTCGGAAGGAAGGAGGCAGGCATGTTAAGATAGTTGTCAGCTTTCAGGAGGAAATGAAGTGGAAGGAGGTTAGTTGGATCCCTTTCCCTGCACTGCCTATCTCTACCCAGGTAGAACTACCTAGCTTAGTGATCTGATGGTAAAAGCCTAAGGTGATTTGAAAATACTACTAACACTTTTCTTAATACAGTAGTCCCCCCTTATTCATGAGGATACATTCCAAGACCTCCAGTGGATGCCTAAAACCTCAGATAGTACCAAACTCTATATCTACTATTTTTTCCTATACATACATATCTATGATCGCTTAATATATAAATTGGGCACTTTAAGAGATTAACAATAATTAGCTGGGCATGGTGGCACATGCCTGTAATGCCAGTACTTGGAAGGCTGAGACAAGAAGATTGTAGATTCAAGGCCAGCCTGAGCAACTAAGTGAAAATTTGTTTCAAAATAAAAAGGGTTGGGGGCATAGGTAGAATGCCCCTGGGCTCAAACCCCAGTGAAACACACACACACACACACACACACACACACACACACACACAGATTAACAATAACTAATAATAAAATAGGAGGATTATGACAATATATTGAGTTGACTACAGGTAGGTGAAAAGAGAAAATGAAACCTCAGATAAATGGAGACTACTGTAACCATAATTCCCAGCATCCCTTTGACCCAATTGAAGTGAGCGAATGGCACTTCCCTTTCTCTCCTGTTTGAAAGTCTAATAAAGTGTACTAGAAACAATCCCGCACTGCACTTTCCTGTAATTAACTAACCACTAATATCCTCAGAAATGGCTTTCCTGAATTTAATACTTTCCCAGAGCACTTCCAAGGTAGCTAAGCACATTTAGCACATAAGGTACAGAAATAAGTTGAGTAAACTCAGCTGAGTTTTATCTCATTGGAGGCTGTGACAAAAGTAGACACTGAGAGACAGAGAGAAAGACTCAGCCAAGTCAGGAGCAAGCGCACAGGAGGCTGTGAATGGAGCTGCTGGAGTATCTGAGTTTTCAGAGTTTGCATGACCACCGCAGACAGTGGGTGCAGATGAGGATGACATGAAAGTTGCATTTTAGTCAGTGATTAAATCCCAAGGATGTTCTGAATGGCCTTGGCTTAAGCGAGTGGGAAGAGGCCTCATGAGTCAACACTACAAGTCCCCTGTGGATTTTTACTTCTTAGCCAATGTGCGTATAGTTTCAAAGAGCTGGGGGACCCACAGTGCCCGTCAAAATAAAGTGCCTGCAGCCAGAATGTGCTTTTCCAGGGTTCCCACTCTGGCTGGCTCATTGGCCTCATTGAAAGAGAGAAATCCAGAATTTTGGAATTTCTGGGGGTTTTGGTGTCATCTAGCCTAAAAAGATACACTGAACAGCTCCATTCTGAGAAGCCAGCTAGCAAGAGTTGATGGGCCGGCAGGGGGAAAATTCATTCTTACAGTGTTCTTATAGTAAATGTAGGTGATACCTGTGACTGTAATGTATTCTAGTGATCGTCAACATGAATAGGTAGAGATTATGTTTTTCCAAAGCTTGCAAGTTTCTCTCAACAATTCTGTCCTTCCAGATCACCTCAGTATCCAGGTGAGGTTGGCTGATCAGAGCTTTTTATCCATTTTACAGCTGAGAAACCAAGATGCAAGTATCCCACTCACTTAAGGCCATAAAGGCAGGTGGTACAGGAGGACAGGTCATGTTATTGTGAGACTGGTGCCCTCTTCTCTGCTGATTTTGCTTAACTGCCAGATGCTTCCACCCCTCCCAAGCCCCCTCCCTTCTCCTAACCTTGTCCTGAGGAGCATGTGAAATATTTAAGAACCCAGCAGAATGGAATGTTCTACCAGCTTTTCTTTAATCAATGTGATTGGTTAGCCCCTGTGGGCATAGACGCAAAAGAAGTAGAAAAAAGATTATTTTTTGGCAGTCTTCCCAAGGTTTTTTGAGTTTTCTGAATTGAACATGTTTTAACTTTTAATAATAAAAAAATAATAAATATTATTAAAAGACAAAAAGAAGAAAGGAAAGAACAGAAACATACTCTATCATGAAAAAGTCTAAGATCTAACAAAGAGACAAACTTGATTTAAAAAAAAAAAAGAAAAAAATAACTAAAACTAAATATAAAGAAGTACAGAATATATCATTATATAAGTGTTATGTCCATAACCTTTGGAGCAGTGTTAGTGCTGAACTAGTGGTTTCATTGCTGAAGACTTCCTGGAAGAGGTGAGTTCTTAAGCAAGGTTTGAAAAAGAAGAGATGTTGGACAAGATTTCAAGCAAGGATGTGAGATCCACTTATTGTATGAGGTATGTGCTTAACAGGAGGTTCCAGATTCAAGAGAAGAGATTTTTGTCTTCCTGAAACATTGCAGCTTTAGCAATAGAGCACAGGGAGAGGTTTTAAGACTCTTTAATTCCATGTTATGTCTAATATTGAAATGCATAGAAATTTTATTTCTCCCCCCCTAAAACCATTGGTGGAGTTCTGAGACAATCTAAATCCTCTGCTGAACCATATCTGAAAAGATCCACCTGTTTTTCACCTGCATACATTTCCTTACCCTTAGGATTCCAGACCACACCTCTTTCTTATTGGCTGCATTGGAGTTAGTGGCAAGACGAAGTGGGATGTGCTCGATGGGGTGGTTAGACGACTGTTCAAAGTAAGTGTTGCAAGAAGAAAGCTGCACTCATACATACGATGGGGGGTCCTGGGGTTGGGGAGGGAGAGGAAGATTTGTGTCCTGAACTTGGCCATTTCTCTAGCCTGTCCCCTCCTCCCCATCATTATGTTGCTGAGACTTGTCCCCTGACCCTTTAGGGAACAGAAGGACTGCGGTAAGTATAGACTGATGATTGGCCAAACTCTTTCCATCTGCCCTTGGCAGAGGCTGGCCAGCTAGCGAGCATCATTTGGGCAGAGATTTGATCCCCTTATGGTGAACTGCTCGGGTCCAAATTCTTCTATCAACTTAGAATTGTGTCCTATTAAATATGCGTTGGAGCATGTGATCTGGGGCTTGAGAGACATCACATTTCTACCCTTCATCTCAGGGGAATTTGATCTGACATGCCCAGCAGCCTGTGCCAGTGTTTCAAAGTCTCTGGTTTGTGCTGCAAATGACAGTAATATCTGATTAATGGCCAGAGTCAAGGATCTTGGCTGTGACTTTTCTGTTCTCACCAGTCACCTCATTGGACTGGGTGTTTGCCCCAGGAGAAATAGCAAATGAGTACCAAAGGGAACCTTGGAATGTAGGTGATTTGAAAGAAGCTTTTGAGGCCTTTTTTCTACTGTTCTGAAGTAAGTTAGCAACTATATGTGTCGATTAATTATATACCCAAAGTGGTAATAATAGCCCATGTTTTCTGTACCAGAGACCATGCCAAGCCCTATATTTCCCCATTTAAAGCTGAGGAAGTATGGCTGGAGTTAGAGCTCTTGCCTAAGGCCATGGATCTAGAACTAGGCCAATGGAGTCGTCCAGTTTTTCTGACTTCAGAACCTGAATTAACTAATACATCATAGTCTCTTTGTAGCATCCAGATCCAGGTGGCCTTACACAAAGAAAACTCTGTTCTTTGACTAACAATTACTCCCTATCTTGGCAAGCAAGGCTGTAGAAATGTGAGCAGACAAGAGATGTGAATGGCTTGAGACACACTAATTCTCCTGCCTCCACCAAAACCTTGTCCCTGCTTTAGATTAGAATCCTTGAATTAGAAAGAACCATGTGGGCTTCTGAGGAGTCACAGTAAGCAAGGGAACAAGTCCATAGAAGACCTGTTACTGGGACTCTCCTCAGCCATTGTGTGGCTACCTCGCCACCCATGGCTCCTGGTGTCATGTCCACTGACCTAAAGCCTTCTGGCCACCTAACCTTACAGCTGAGAAATCAATATACAAGCATCATTTATTCAAGGGAATCCTTCCCAGATTAAACACACATTTCCCTTTTTAAAGCTGTACAGCTGCTTTTTTCTAGCAGCCCTGGGTTTTGCCATCTTTGTGCAGAGTCAACAGGAGGGGCTGGTGAAGACATTTCCTGACAGAATGACTTTTTTGTGATTTCCCAGAACCAGTCACAGGCCCCGATACCTCCTTCAAGATTGTAGCTGAACTTGGGAAAAGCAGTCTGGCTTTTCTTGCTCTGTTCATGCAGACTAAACGTTCCCAATCTTGTTAGAGGTTTGTTTTCCTTCCCCCATCCCTAACCAAATAAATCTGTATTTTAAGAGGCCTGCAATACCAGGGCATTGTCCTGGTGGAGAGTCAGCTCTTTTTGCCTTCATTCCACAGCCCGATTTCAACTCAAACATCATCTGAGAATAAAGAGAGGATGACCGTAAATCACCCAATGAAAACATGAGTCACGAGCAGACTTCAGCCACCTCTTTGACAGGGTTTCTGTTTTATTTTCTCCAGGAGTACATCATTCATGTTGACCCTGTGAGTCAGCTCGGGCTGAATTCAGACAGTGTTCTCGGCTACAGCATCGGGGAAATCAAGCGCAGCAACACTTCTGAAGCCCCTGAGCTCCTTCCCTGTGGTTACCTAGTGGGAGAGAACACGACCATCTCTGTGGCTGTCAGAGGTAACTGGCCAGTTACAGAGGTCAGAGCCTTCAGGAGTCACAGTTTGAGTCTGGGGCCTTGGCGTAGGAAATTGTGGCCACAGTTTAATCCGTGCATATGTCTGTGGGTTGCTGTTTTGTTCTTTTTTTTTTTTTCCCTTCTACCACAATTACCCTTACCTAAGCAAGTCGAACAGTCTTTAGCTTTTTCAACCACCATCGGAAGCAAATCATTTTAGTTTATTGCTGAAATTATATATCAAAAGGTCCCATTAGCCTTATGACTCTGAGATGAAGGAATCTTAATAAGCCCGTTGAAAATGGCACTTTACCAATAGCAGTGAGTGACTCTTGCCAGCAAGGCTTGGACGCAGTCCCATTCTACAGATGGGGAAACTATGATTTGCTGTAGGCAACAGAGCAGCCACACTGAGTCTCCTGACAAAACCTTGAAGCTCCTGCCTGTGCATGGTGCTCCCAGGAGCTTCTGACACCTCACCACCTTCCCAGAGATGTGAAGCACCAGGCAAAGCATGTCCACCAAATTCCAGCTCCAGAGTTCTCTATGAGATAATAGCACTTTGTAGCCAAATAAGCCAGGGAAACCTCAATATTATTCCCATTTGCATTTGGGGGCCAGGGACAGTACATTGGTACATCAAAGGCTCTGTCCTTTAATGGCTGAACTCCTGCTGTTAAAAAGCCTGTTTAATCCAATCTGCTCCAAATTTATTTGACTGCAAAACCTTTTATTTCCATATTCTGTGACCCATGTGAGTAATAGACTTGGATAAGCTCTGCACCAGGCCCATCCTTTGCAGGGTCGGATTTCTTCCTTGAAAGGCTCTGACCGATCTTGACTGTGACTTTGGAGTTGTTTCACCCCAGATTTACTTTCTGGTAGGCAGGTTTTCAAAAGTACCCCAGCCTTCCCCATCAGCAGATCTCACTCTACTGGCGACAAGTAGTACATAGCTGCTTATGCCTCTCCCAGCCTTGCTGGCCAGTGAAATGCCACTATCAGGCCCTTGAACTACAAGTGACAGAAACCAACTCAATACTAGCCATGGCATAAAAGGAAATGTGTAAGCTCAGATATCTGGGAAATCCAGGAGTGCATGCTTTAGGCATGGCTGGATCTAGGCAGTCAAACAGTGTCACCAAGACCACACCAGCCACTGAGTGGCTCATCACTGCTTTGCTCCTTTTCTGAGCTCCCTGCATGTGGTTGATGAAATGGCCCCTGATAGCCTTGACCCATCCTTCTAGCAGAGTAACCTAAAGGAAAGAGATCTTTCTGAAAGTGTGACATGCCCACCACTGCGGTGGTCATTATGACAAGTAGAAGCTTTGGCCCAACCCAGACACAAGCCCACCCTCTGGGGTAGATGGAGGGCTGGATGAACTCCCTGTAAAAAAGAATTCTCCAACAAGGGGAGACACAAAGAAGTACAGGCACACCAGAGCAATAGCTGTCTATGACAAGAGCGCTTTAAGAAGAGCTTTTTGTACCCTGGGGTAAGTGGCATTTTATTCATGCTACCAGGCATGTGTTGTCACTTGCCCATTTTATAGGTGGGTAGAATAAGCCCTGAGGGGTAAAAGGAGTGATATGTTGCTGAGACCAGGCCAAACCTGTATAGACACAGTGACGAGGCTGCCTGCTTCTGGAGGAACAGGCTGCTCTCTACAGACTCGATCCATTGCTGCTGCCAGCACACCAAGGTTTAGCATCTGGAGGGATCAGCTCAGGATCATTTTTCAGCAATACCCAACTCTTCTCTTTTTCCATAGTTGCTTGAAACTTGTGCTTTCAAAGCATTACAAAATATTCAAGGATCTGAGCTGAAAGAGTTTATGAGCTGCAGTGATTCACTTCAGTGGTAGAGGGGGGAGGGGGAATGACTGCATATTCTGGAGTGACTTTGTTTACAAGACAAAACCCACTCCCTATGGGTTTTATGGCAGAAGACTGAAACAGCAACATATGTGCAAAGAGTG
Organism: Graphiurus murinus; assembly: GCA_004027655.1. NCBI lineage: Eukaryota > Metazoa > Chordata > Mammalia > Rodentia > Gliridae > Graphiurus > Graphiurus murinus. Next base: position 8,838 of record PVLC010024307.1, read on the forward strand.
TCTCAGGGATTTTTTTCCCCCTGTGATTATTATTGTTGTTAAATTTAGGCTAGAGACCCTATGTTACACTGTGTGTGTGTGTGTGTGTGTGTGTGTGTGTGTGTGTGTGTGTGTGTGTGTGTGTTTTACTGGGGATTGAACTCAGGGGCATTCTGCTTCTAGGATCTTATTTTGAAACAGGGTCTCACTAAGTTGAAGAAGATCTTGCTAGTTGGCTGAGGCTGGTCTGGAACTTGGGATCTCCTGTTTCAACCTCCCAAGTACTAGTATTACAGCCGTGTGCACCACACCCAGTTCACTACACACTTTACTTCGAGGTTGGAACCATTGTAGACTGTATTAAGTCCAGTGCTTGGATGATTTTGGGCCTGTCCCCAGCAGATAAGGCATTTGGGGACCTTCATTATGGTCATCATGGAACAGTCACTACTCTTGGGGGTTACTCTTGGCTGGGAGAGGATTAGAATCCAGTATATAACTGCATCAGGGGCATCCTCTTGCACTGAGTAATTATGTGGACGGCAGATGATACTACAAAACAAAATAAATGACCTTCCATTTACTTTTTTATTCACACACACTAGTTTTCAGGAGGGGAGTTTTTAAACAGAATTACTATAGTTTCTGGACAGCTAACTTAGGATGGATCTTCTCTTGGGAATGGTCTCAAGAAAATAGCACCTTTAAAGGCAACAACGCAGATAAATGAAGTTGTCCCAGGTAGGAAAAGGGAAAGATAAATTGTTGAGGATCAGCGTTCTCAAAAGTGTATAGCATTCCAACTTAGGTCTACCAGTATTTACATTGCAAAATCAAATGATCTTACCTGCAATGGTCCTCATTTTCACAATAAAAATGCTGTTGCCTTCGTGCTTCATCCAAGTGTAGGTAGCAGAAGTGCCTGGCAGGCAAGAGAGACCAAAGGGAAGAGGCAACCCCAAGGTTGTGACTGACATGGGCAGACAAGACTCAAGTATAGCCTGGGCAGCTGTCTAACTCCAGTCATGCAAAAAGAGTCCAGAGACTTATGCATTCTGCAGAGAACAGAAAGAACTGAGGGTTCAAAAAGTCAGACAAGACAGGAGCCAGGAACAAGAGGTGCTGATGAACAGGGAGGTGACTTCCTGGATCAGTGGCAGTGTACTCTCAGCCTCCAGTGTCCATGGGTGGGCAGTAGTCTCAGCTGAGTGGACTTCCTAGGAAAGGGAAAACATCAGGCATTGGCAGTCCCAGACAGGCAAGCAAAGAGAGCTACCCTTTCTACAGGACTTCCTGTCTCTCTCCAATGCAGGGCTCGCAGAAAACAGCCTGGACTCCCTGGTGTTTGAATCCTTGATCCCCAAACCCATCCTGCAGCGCTATGTCTCCCTGCTTGTAGAGCACCGACGGATCATTCTCTCTGGCCCCAGTGGCACAGGGAAAACCTACCTGGCCAACCGGCTGTCGGAGTACGTGGTTCTTCGAGAGGGACGGGAGCTGACAGATGGGGTTATTGCCACCTTTAACGTGGACCATAAATCCAGCAAGGTGAGGAAGTTGTTCTGATCCTGTGCACTTGGGGCCCTTTTGGAACCAAAGATACTGCCACCATCCTGATGCAAAAGCAACATGTCATCCAAGCTCTCTTTTAGAGACCGCCGGGGGAAAGAGGGCAGAACCAGGATGCCAGAAAGGGAAGCCCTTGACTCCAGTCCTCCCAGGCAAAAGTTCTTCCTATAGATAAGTTCATCCAGTTCATTTATGATGCACAGAGCTACACTCCAGATAGGTCCATTTCAGTTATGTGCCTACTAGATATTGTTTTTCCAAAAATCAAACCTTTTATGGGCCAACAACAATAACACCAGTAACAATAGTAACAGTAATAACCATAAGCTCACATTTATGGACTGCTGGTTCCGTGAGCAAACTGGCCTTCTCACAGCAAGACCTTCAAGGGAGTAGTTGTCACTATCCCCATGTTCCTGGCCCTGTTAGCCTGCAAGTAGGCTCCATCCCGCTGTACAGAGAGTGATGGGAACCTGTTTAGAGTCTGACCTAGACCCCCCCAAGACTGTGAAGTGCGCGTTCATTCCCACAGCTTACTCTTGCTGGCCCAGTGCAAAAGGGCCAGAGAATCAAAGGTGCATTAGAAATGGCTCCCCTGCCCTACAGTCACCTAGGTGGTTGAAGACACAGAGCACTAGACCTTGCTGCTTCCTAGGGGATCTGTTCGGATAGGTGCTCAGGGGCTCTGAGCACTTCTCCCTTGCCCTGCCCTTGCAGCAAGGCCCTTTGAACAAGACTTTCCAAGACTCCCTGTGTGTGTAGACTCTTCTGCCCAGCAATGCTGGCTGTGTCTGCCACAGCCTGCGTGTGCAGCTGGGCCTCTGCTGCACTAATGGATCAAGGGTTTCAGCACTCAGGCAGGAGCTGTGGAGGTTCAGAGAGTAGTGAAGCACCTGCCTTCAGGAGCCCACTGGCCAGGTTGGCAAGAGTTAGCTAGTACGTGCTGGAAGGCAAGACACAGGCCTCACTCTTCTCATTGCTGCCTGCATCCCCTGAGCACCAAGCTGATGCCCTGGACAACAATGGGTTCACAACAGGGCTCCATGAGGGACCTTCTTGCCTCTGTTGGCCAGAGTGAACGAAGACCTTCAGCATGCGCATTTTCATGGAAGTACATTCACCAACCAGCTTGTTCTCCCCATTTTCCTGGCCTCCATAGGAATTGCGCCAGTACCTGTCCAACCTCGCTGATCAGTGCAACAGTGAGAACAATGCTGTTGACATGCCCCTCGTCATCATCCTGGACAACCTGCACCACGTCAGCTCGCTGGGCGAGATCTTCAACGGCCTGCTCAACTGCAAGTACCATAAATGGTAAGGGCCAGTCCTGGACCTCAGAGTCCCCGGGAGAGTGTGCCGCCTTCTGGGGAGAAGCTGAGCCTGCACATGGCCCGGCCAGCATGGTAGTGAAGCGGTGCACACGTGCTGGTTGGAGAGGGGAGGTAACTGGCCTAGCTCACAAGCTTCTTGTCCTGTGTTTCCCTATAGCCCTTACATAATCGGCACAATGAACCAGGCTACCTCTTCTACTCCTAACCTGCAGCTTCATCATAACTTCAGGTAAGGTGTCCCTTCCCTCATCCAGTTAGGTGATGGACTCCCAAGGAAGGGCAGCAGCCAGGGAGGGTCGAGAAGCATGTTTGGAGTATCTCTTGTATCCTGGGCATCCTGTTAGACAGTTTTGTCAGCTTAATTCATTTAATTCTCATTTCAGCCTCAAGTAGTTATGTTTGTCACTCTTGGTTTACACATGGGGAAGCTGAGCCTCAGGGAATTCAGTGACTCCTGTGAGGTTGCAAGCGGATCAGTGGCAGAGCTGAAACTTGAATGCAGGTCCCTGTGGCTCTCGGTGCCGCTGGAGCAATGTCAGGGGCAGCTCTGGAGGGGCTATCAGCAACTGGTCACCTTGGCACATCACCAGAGGTGCTTCTCTCTGTCCCAGGGGAACATGAGTGGTGACAGCTCTTACTTAGAAATGTCCCAGTGTAGCTGGGGCTGTGGACTTGCTGGATCCACCTGCTGTGAATCCCTGGTGGCTTTCCCCCCCTCCCACTGCCTGGTGGCTCCCCCCGCCCCCATAGCACCATGCCAGGGCTCTCCTACAGCCAGGGCACGGGAACTGTTACTCAAGGTGGGTTACTGTTTTCCTTGGCATCTCTCAGCACCTTCCCCCGCCCTGACCTCAGCTAATTCTGCCCCTCCCACCCAGGCCCTTAGATGGGGGTAAGAATTTGTCTCCTGGGCTGGGACCCCCTGGCTCATCTCTGAGGGAGAGCTATTAAAAGTGGTCCGAATGGTAACAGAGGAATGTCGGCTCCTCCAGGCCACGGAGAGTTCAGCTCTCCTCTCATCCAGGTGATTCCCATCTCAACTGTACTTCCTCCTCACTGTCCCTCAGGTCACTTCCCCCCATCCCACCCCCTCACCTGCACATCATCTCCCGGCACACTATTGCAATCCTTTTCTGACTAATATGCCTGCCTGCGGCTTGGCCCTGCTGCAAGCCATCCCCATGCACTGTGGCAGCCAGGCGAGCGTTCCAGAAAGTTGATCTGATCATCGGGCCTCATGCTTAAAGGCTTTCAGTGGCTCCCCATTGCCCACAAAATGAGATCTTCATAATTTGTCAGGTTAAGACTAAACCCGGGTTACACTGGGCCTCTGACAGTTCCTCTGAACATCCCACAGGATCCTCATGCCACTGCCAGGGCTGTGGCATGCTCCCCATCCCCACCTTGACCCCCCGCTCTTGCCCCCAGTATTCCTACTCTGTCATCCTTCCAGTCTCAGCCTAGACAGTCCGTCCTCTGAGGAACCTCCCAGATTGCCTCGGTCTTGCTCATGTCTCAGTTCTCCATTGGCTTGTCCACCTGCCCCATTAGGCCATGAGCTCCCGAGGGCCAGGGATTGTGTCCAAGGTATTGTTAGAGTTCCATAATCCAGCACAGATTCTGATGTCCAAGCATCAGAGGCAGCATATCTCAGTGGTTAGAGCTCAGCCTCTGAAGCCAAGCTGCCTTGGTTGTATCTTTGCTCAACTTTTAGCCAACTGTTTGATCCTGGATGAGTTCCACAGCCTGTCTATTCCCAGCATTTCTGTCTGATATATATATATATATATATATATATATATATATATATATATATCCATATCCCTGTGTGTGTGTGTGTTGTTTTGGTTTTTTTTTTGTACTAGGGATTGAGTCCAGGAGCATTCTACCTCAGAGGTACACCCCTATTTTTTTTCTTTTTGTAGTACTAGGGATTGAACCTAGGAGCATTCTACCTCAAAGCTATACCCTGAACCTTATTTTTTTTAAATAGAGTATTAGGGTCTTGCTAGGTTGACAAGTCTCACTACTTACTGAAGCTGTCCTCAAACCTGCAATCCTCCTGTCTCAGCCTCCCGAGTTCTAAGATTATAGGCATATACACCACTATGCTTAGCTTATTCTTTCTTTCATTATTTTTGAAACATTATCTCTCTAAGTTGCTCAGGATCTCTGTAAGTTTCTGAGGCTGGCCTCAAACCTGTGCCCCCTTGTCTTAGCCTCCCAAGTACTGGGATTACAGGCATGCACCACCACATTCAGCTAAGATAATATCTATTGTAGGGTTGCCACATATGAGTTAATACATGAGAACGATGTTTAGAACAGTGTTGGGTGCATAGTGAGTCCTATTTCAGTATTGGCACATACACCTTCAACTTCTAATATGCATTTGTTCTTGAGGTTAGCTATCATTTGTTCTTGAGGTTAGCTATCATTTTGCTCACCATCAATCATTGTTGAAAAACATCCTTGATTTCCCCCAGGTGGGTGCTTTGTGCCAACCACACGGAGCCTGTGAAGGGATTCCTTGGCCGGTTCCTGAGGAGGAAGCTCATGGAGACTGAGATCAGTGGGCGGGTGCGGAATGTGGAGCTGGTAAAAATCATCGACTGGATTCCTAAGGTCTGGCATCACCTCAACCGCTTCCTGGAGGCTCACAGCTCCTCAGACGTCACCATCGGTAGGTGGGCAGCGGGCAGTGGGGCAGGCTGCCTGGCAGGGAGCCATGCTTCTGAGGTTCCTCCAGGCCCTGGCCAGGACAGTACATGGCAGGATGCTGGACTATCTTTGGGGGTAGAGAATGGGGCAGAGGAAGAATCGCAGGCTGAAGTGGACCCCAGACCACCGTGGTCAGCAGGGAGAAATGTGTCTTGTTCAGGCTGATGTAGAAACGACCAGCTCAGTGAAGAAAGACCCCATCCCAGAGCTCCCTGAGGCTGAAAGTACCCTTCGAGATTGACTTTGCTTTAAAAACAACCTTAACAGCATTTCTGAAGGCTGGAGATTTAAAACAGAAAAAAAGATCACCTATCATCCCACTATCCTGACATGATAATTTCAGTTTGAGCTTATTTATTTTTGTAGTACTGGGGATTAAACTCAGGGGTTTAATCTACCACTGAGCTACATGCTCAGCCCTTTTTTTAAATTTTGAAACAGAGTCTCACGAAATTATCCAGATTGGCCTCAAACTTGTGATCGTCCTTCTCAACCTCCCAAGTACTGGGATTGCAGGCGTGTACCTCCATGCCTAGCTGAGTTTATTTCTTCTGGCAGTAGCCATGCATCCTTATTAACTATAGTTGCAGTCATAGTGTGCCTATAGTATGCTTCCTTTTTATCCGTCTCTCACCGTCTCATGAGACTTCCATGTTGCTATTCAGTTTTTAAAATTATTTTTAAAACTGAAAAATAATGGAGTATAGGCATTCCATTATTCGAACAGCTATTGCTGCTCTCTTGGACAGTTTGCTTCCATTTTTAAAAATCACAATTTGTAATACCACAGAGATGACCTCTATAAATATTTTCTCTTTTGGATGGTGTCCTTGAGAGGTGCGGTAGGAGCCAGTGTCCCACTCAGAGCCTGCCAGGCAGCAGCTGGCACTTCCCCATCAGCCCTGTGATGGGTGCTCAGACTATGGCATCCCTGACACCCACCAACCCCCACTTCAGCTCTGACATATGTCCACTGTGGTCCCCAGGGCCCCGGCTCTTCCTGTCGTGCCCCATCGACGTGGATGGCTCAAGAGTGTGGTTCACCGACCTGTGGAACTACTCCATCATCCCCTACCTCCTGGAAGCCGTCAGAGAAGGACTCCAGGTGAGAAGCACACCACCTCCTGGCTCCCTAGAGTTGAGGGAGACTCTTCTGGTGACCAGATGAGCTGTTATTTTCTTCTCCTTTAGGACCCTGACTGATACGAGGAGTAGCCATCAGTCTAGTACAGTACAGGAACAGTTGGGGGCAAGCCACTTATTAACTGTGTGACCCTAGGTGAATCATTTGACCTCTCTGTGCCTTTGCACCCTCATGCACAGAAGGGGATAATAATAGTATTCTGCTCAAAGAGTTGTTACAAGAATTAAAATCACGGTCATGAAGTCGGGCGTGGTGGCGCATGCTTGTAATCCCAGTACTTGGGAGGATGAGACAGGAGGATTGGTTTCACGGCCAGTTTCAACTACTTAGTGAGGCCCTCCACAACTTAGTGAGACTCTGTTTCAAAAAAAAATAAAGAATAAAAAAATGGGGTTGGGGGTGTAGCTCGGAGGTAGAATGCCCCTGGGTTTAATCCCCAGTACTGCCAAAAAAAAAAAAAAATCGTGGCCATGAAGTGCTCAGTATAGTACATGCACAAGAAATGGAACCCTACCTCTTCGTGACACTTTATAGTTTGCAAAGTATTCTCATATCTGTCCTGTGGTTTCAGCTTTGGGTTAGTCCTGAGTCTTGGGCATAGATTATTTTTTTTTTTTAATTTGGTTGGTTGGTTTCTATTTTCTAAGAGAAAAAAATTTAGAGAGTAAGTGTCTTGCCCAACGTTATAGATGAGAAGCCTGAAGGATCTGGAATTTAAGTCATGACTTCTGAGTTGAACTCCAGGTGCTTTAGCTCTCTGGCCCCAAGGCTCTCACTACCTGACCTTAGGACCCCCACTGGGCTCTGGGGCCCATAATGCAACAGCTGGAAAGCACAAATTCTTACTTCTGGCTCAGCTCAGAGTTTAAGTAGGAGCATACCATTTTGTTGCAACTTGGGACAGTTTTACTGTTGAGCTTAGAGGCAGCCTAAGAACTTTTGCAGGCTTCCCCCATCCAAAGTGCACAGCTTAATAATGCAACAACCAGCTTTGTAGCCAGGTTTCCCAGGTCTTCTTTGTTTCCTGGGTGCGGGGCTGTGGGAAACAGAGAACAGAGTGGTGGGACCATGAAGGGTGCAGGAGGGAGCACCTGCACCCACACACACGTGTGGTGTGACCAGTACAAGTGAATGGTTTCTGTCAGTGTTCATCATTTCTGTATGTTTGGCTCAACCCAAAGAATATTCAACTGCAGCAGAGATGGTCTCCAGAGACACTCAGGACAAAAAGAACTTCAAGAGGAAGCTGTTGTGCTTCTTGGGACTGCTCTTTCATTAAACTGGAGCAGGGATGCTACCTGTTCCAGCCACTGTGCTGAGATACAAGTGTCTAGTGAAGGCAGAGGGAAGCAAGAAAATGGGCAGTCTTTGATCAGCCCAAAGTCATTGATTAGCAGTGCTCTCTTTATCAAAGGTTGCTTTCATAAAAGAAAGAATGAACAGTTTCAGATCTTTGCATCAGGATCTGCCTAGGTAGATAAAGTTGCTGGTTTGGTAGATTAGCCATAATTTAGTCTCTCTTCAGCTGGGTTTGTTAGGATGCTCAGTCACTTCTGTTTTCTTAAGCCAATGGAAGCATACCGCACCTGCTGGATTTCTGCAGTCTGTTTTATTTCAGAAGCCTCTCTCTGTTCTTGATAAGAGGCTTCCGGAGTCTGCAGTATACCTGGTACCTGTACAGAACCCAAGCCGCAAAGACAAGAGGAAATGGCGAGCAGGGGGGTGCACTATCAAGCCGGTTTCCATCTGCCCTCAAAGTTCTCTCTCATGTTGCTACTTTGCTCCAAACGTATCTTCTGGTGAGGGGAGGGGAGTGACCTCAGAGTCACTCTGAAAAATGCAGACTATGTTGAGTGAAGGTCTCTCCTGCCCAGGAGGAGGCAAGCCTCTTGTTAGTCCCCAGTGGTTGGTGATGCCAAGGCCTTTCTCCCTTCAAAAGAAAGCTTAACAGAAGGCTTTCTGAGCATGGGCTCTGGGCGCCCCTTCCCACCAGGAGAGGTTGCTGATAGAGTTTATCCTAGAGGAGCATTGCATCTCTTTCCTACTGAGAGTGAGTGAAGCTGCAGGTGGAAGGTTCTTGAGGAGGGGTGCAGAACAGCCCCCTTGGACAGAGAACAGAGCTAGGCTGCTGCAGTCTCCTGAGACTTGCCAGTTGGTTTCGAAGCAGGAAAAGTCCTGACTTCATTGGGCTGTGAGGTTATTGGAAGGACAGTCCTTCAAGAGTGTAGGCTTTCAATCAGCCTTCTCCCTGCTGTGATCTAAATATCTGACACATGAAACTTAAGAGGAAGAAAAATTTATTGGGGCTCATGGCTTCCAAGGTTTCAGTCCATAGGGCCGAATCTAAAGCATAAATGGCGGTAGGGTGAGGAGAGGGCCTCTCCTTTCACATCATGGATGCTGGAAGCAGAGAGAGAGAAAGAGAGGAAGGGGCCTTGGATATATATATAGTCCCCAAGACCATACTCCCCAATGACCCACATCCTCCAGCCAGGCACTAGCCCCACCTGGCTAAGTTACCACCCAATAATCCATTCAAAGTATTTAGCCATCAATGGATTTATCCACTGTGAGATTAGAGCCCTCATGATTCGATTATCTCACCTCCAAACTTTTGTTTGTTTGTTTGTGGTACTGGGGATTGAGCTCAGGGGCATTCTACCTCCGAGCTATACCCCCAGCCCTATTTTTTATTCTTTATTTTGAAACAGGGTCTCACTAAGTTGCGGAATGCCTCACTAGGTAGCTGAGGCTGGCCGAGAACCCAGATCCTCCTGTCTCAGCCTCCCAAATGCTGGGATTACAAGCGTGCGCCACCACGCCTGGCTACCTCCAAACATTTTTACATTGCCAATACTACATGAGCTTTTCCAGAGGACATTTTATATCCAAACCATAAAAGTGTGGGAACAGTGAAGAGACGCAGCCAACATTAGCATTCAGATGCCTCAAAAGCAAGCCAATGAGTCCTCAACCTGTGACTTCTTCAGTGTGCTGAGGATAGGACATCTTATTGAATCTGCTAATTCTGGAGAAGACTTGCTTCTTTATGTGCCTCTGATTTCCAAGGAAAATTGCAGATACTTGCTGAGGGCCCATTACTTGCCAGGGACTGTAGTAGGAGCCTTACATGCATGATCTCATTTAGTTCCTGCAGCCCGGTATTTTATAGACAAAGCAGAAATTTTTTTGAACCTTACCAGGTTCACCCAGCAGGCTACGATAAAGCACTAGACCCCAGGACCAACTACTGTGGATATTCCCATGATCTTCTGGCTGACCTGGGAACCCCATGCCTCTCCCAGAAGCTTCAGGTGGCTCAGGGAACTACTATTGTGTTTTATACAGCAGAATTCTACATGCGATATCATTTGACAACAGGGCTATTTTATTTTAAAAATAATAACTTTAATTCTCCACTCTCCTTCATGTCCTTTGAGTCTATATTTGCTGTGCATCAGGCAGCATCACCAGCTCCTCAACCCAGCTGAAAAGCTTCTAAAGAGTCTGCCACACATCATGAGCCATGAAAAAGGGCTGTCCATGGGACTTGGTGGGCGCTTAGGGAGACTCTTCTTGCTGTAACCAGGCCTCAGCATCTGCCACCAGACAGCCCCTCCACCAGCCACATCTGTGCCTGGCGGCAATGTGGTATCGCCACCTAGTGGACTCTAGGTAGCATTGCAAAACTCCAGTACTCCTGGTAGAGAGAGAGAGAGAGAGAGTGTGTGTGTGTGTGTGTGTGTGTGTGTGTGTGTGTGTGTGTGAGAGAGAGAGAGAGAGAGAGAGAGAGACTGACTGACTGACTGACTGACTGACTGACTGACTGACTGACTTCTGGAATGTGTGCCTTCATGCATCCATATCCATGTGCTTCCAGGATCTCCATGCATCCTCTAGGGTATGAAGGCTCACAGTGGCCCAGGTTTTAGTTTCCAATGTCTAGGCTTCCTGTGGCCCTGTTCCCATTCTTCCTGAGCCAGCAAGGATACCAGACTCTTTCCCTGCCTTGAGGAAAGTGAATGTTCTGTCTGTTGGTGTGCCCGCCCAAGTGTCTTCGTCACTGCCCTCAGGCCTCTGCAGTGGAGCCAAGGAGCTTTCCTTGGCTTGCCACGATATTTAGCCATTCATCACCTGGACTTGAACATGTCCAGTGGCAAGTGGGAGGCTTGTAAAAATATTTTCTGTTCTCACAGATGATATTAGCTGCACCTAATGTGCATTTGTCTCATGACTCAGTCCCCAGTCCTGTTTCCGTTTGGGCTAGTCATTGGAAACACTTGCCAAGGTGTCTAAAAAGGAACTCAAGAGTCTCACTGCCCCTGCAGGGCAGGCCTGGTGCAGGAGGAAATGGGTGAGGTAGAGGAGGCAAACACAAGGCCATTCATCAATTACCAAGCCTGCTCTCAGACCCTGGGCGTCTCCTGCCTCTGGGCCTCAGCTTCCCCATCTGTAAATTGAAAGTTGGACTAGAAGACTGTTTTCAGTCTGGTTTCTATGAAACTGAGAAGTTCCTCAAACCACTCAGTGGTGGGGGTCAGGGATAAAGAGCAAATGTATGAAAATCACTGGGCTAGATGATCTCTAGGGACTTGCTGAACTTATTCCTCTGAGAGTCTGCAGCCTTGAGGTCTCCTCCTGCAGCTGGGGGTGGAGGCAGAAACAGTAGCTGTCGGGAAGGGTTGGTTCAGCCTTGGACATGTGAAGTCTGGCTTGGGGCAGGCAGTCCTGTTACACTGGGAAATCCTTGGAGAGAGAAATTTCTAAAAATTGCAGGAATGTTTCTAATTTGGAGCAGCCTCCTTGACCTATAAATATTGCGACCACTTCTGTTTTCTCTTCTATCCTTATATACTGTGTGTGCACACGTACTTCTTTCCATGGTCCCTTCCTGCTCAGACTATGAGTTGCCTGTAGGTTGCCAGACTAAACTTCTATGCCTGAGACTCACCATTGCCCCAGGTTAAGAAGATGTAGCAACAGACTGGGTCAGAGCTAGACAGGAGGCGCCTGGGACAGGGATGAAGTCACAGGAGGCCGTGTGTGTGTGTGTGTGTGTGTGAGAGAGAGAGAGAGAGAGAGAAAGAGAGACTGAGTGACTGACTCTGAGCTACACCTCCAACACTTTTTATTTTGAAATGAGATCTCACTAAGTTAGCCTCAAACCTGTGATCCTCTTGTCTCAGCCTCCCAAGAACTGGGATTATTATAAGCATGGGTCACTGTGCTGAGCGAGCATCTAGGTGTTTTGAGTGGAGAAGGAGTAGCCAGAAATACAGAGAGATGGGGCAGAGTGGGTGGTGTCAGGACAGATGTCAGACACAAAGGTCTGGGGTGGCTCAGGCCACATGAGAGTGGAAACACTAGAGGACCCACAAGCCCACCCAGGCCGACGTGCTGACATCTGGTGAACAGCGGGTCTCGCAGCTCCAGGCCTAGCAGAGTCACACAGCTCTTGCTGATACACAGGAGTTCAAAGTGGGAAAAGCCCTGATGCAGAATCTGCTGCCAGGCTCGGATCCGGCTCTGCTCTGTGACCTTTCACACCTGGTTCTGCTTCTTAGCCCCGATGTCCCTATCTGGTGAATGAGGGGTGGGACTGGATGGCCCAAACTCCTTCTAGTGAGGCAGCCTGTGACTAAGGAAGACAAGACTGGGTTTTGTCAGCTCATAGCTCTGCTCTGCTCTCGGCACCTGGGCATCTCTCCTCTCTGCGCTATAGGGTTCCCAGAGTACACAGGCCCAGATATTCCTCCACCCATTTTCCATGAAGATGGTGAGACTTGGTTTCCAGTTCTGCCTCATTTTCTCCCTGGGCTTGTCTCCCCATCTATAAAACTTAGCAGTAAAACACTTGTTAGAGTCAGGTGGTGGTTAAACGAGACAGCAACGTGCTCCTCGGCACCCACACAAGTTGTTTTAAACGGCTAGGTGTAGTAGTAGAGTGCCCCTGGGTTCAATGCCCAGTACCCCACCCCACCCCCACACACACACAATGTATAAACCAGGCACTATGGCACACGCCTGTAATCCTGGTACATGGAAAGCTGAGTCAGGAGGATCACAGATTGAAGGCCAGTCTCAGCAACTTTGTAGGACCCTGTTTAAAAGGGCTGGGGTTGTGGCTCAGCTGTAGAATGCCCCAGGCTCAATCCTCAGTACCACAAAAAAAAAGTATTTCTTAAAATTGGCAGTAATAGTCACTAAAATCATTGTCTCTTTAGCTCTTAAGAAGTTTAGAGTCATGGTGTTGGTCTTATAAAATTAAATGATAATGCAGTTTATTGTTTTCCGAGCAAATGAGCTCTTACAGAAAATGTTGAGAAGTACATGACCAGGCATAAATACTTACAGTTCCACTGTCAACCTGCACCCGCCTCTATTAGCAACTTGCTCTTTGAAAGGGACCATTAGCCGAGCATGGTGGTGCACACTTGTAATCCCAGTACTTGGGAGGCTGAGACTGGAGGATCTGGGTTCACAGCCAGCCTCAACTACTTAGTAAGGCTCTCTGCAACTTAGTGAGACCCTGTTTCAAAATAAAGAATAAAAATACGGCTGGGGGTATAGCTCGGAAGTAGAATGACTCTGGATTCCATCCCTAGTACTGCCAAAAAAAAAAAGAAAGAAAGGGACCATTACATCTATAATATCTAGAGAGGGACTTTGAGAGACCCACTTCAGGAAACGGGGTTTCATTGAGCCACAGCCATTGGTGACGTCTGCCTATTCTGTTGATGCCCAGCACCCAGTCTCTGTGGGAAATAGTCTTTTGGTGGGTGCACCCAATGGGGTTCTAGAGCCGGCTCATGAATGCTTGTTGTGAGTACCTCTTTCCAACTCTGCATTCAGTGACATCATGATGGTAGTTGGAAATTGGCTGTGGCTGGGAATATTCAGACCGTGGAAATTGGTAAGTGCTTCAAATCAGTTTTTGTTTTTTTCTCCCCGGAGCCAGTTCTCCAAATTGGACCCACAAGGCCGAGAGGTCCAGGCTGCACAGTGAGTAAACCACAGAGCTGAGCGTAAGCCCAGGTCAGCCTGACTTCAGTGCCTGCGCCCTTCACTCTTAGCACCCCAGTCTGTCTGACCTTGGATGACTTCCTTAGGTTGGAGTTCAGGAAGCAGTGTGATGCTGGGTTTGGAGAGTTTTTCAGAAAGCTACAGAATTGGAGCTGCAAGAGAAGTCTTTCTTAGCCCGTTTACAGACTGTGCTTTCTTTTCCTGTTTCTAGCTCTATGGGCGGCGTGCCCCCTGGGAGGACCCCGCCAAGTGGGTGATGGACACCTACCCATGGGCAGCCAGCCCACAGCAGCACGAGTGGCCTCCCCTTCTGCAGCTACGGCCTGAGGATGTCGGCTTCGACGGCTACTCCATGCCTCGAGAGGGCTCAACAAGCAAGCAGGTGCCCCCCAGCGACGCTGAAGGAGACCCGCTGGTGAGTTCTCAGCTCCCCAAGCGGCTCAGCATTCAAAGCACTTACCTTATATTGAGCATGATGCAAGGCCTTCTGGAATTGAGGTGACGAAGACAGGGCGTGCTTTGGAAGGCTCGGCCCACCCACGATTAGGGACATTTTTGCCAGTTTTTTCTGTCACGGTTTTACTTTTCCCCTCAAGCCTTTAACCTCTCTGAATTTTTTTCTGGTAAAAGATTAAGAGTTTGACTTTTATTTCCCCTTTTAAATACTGTGCCCCTTTCAGAAGTGCCAACACCAGTGACAGTAAAACCTCTCATCAACTCTATAATTCTCCAATATAAGACCACACCTAATCTTACTGCTAAACTTAGATCTAACCAATCAAAAGTCTATATAGCAAGGAGGAAGTAAATATATCAAAACCTCCCACAGTTAATGACTATTATCATGCCTAAAAGTTAGCCCCAAGCTTCTTTGGCAGCTGTGGCAAAAAGAAAAACAACAGAGAATATTTTTTGTATTACCTAATGAAAGGAAATATTCATCAAAGAAGCAGCAGAATTAAAAGACAACTGATTTATTGTTCCTATCCCTAGCAGGCAATTGATTTGCTGAATAAAAAATAACAATAGGGCTGAGGATCTAGCTCAGTGGAAAAACAACTGTCTAGCGTGTGCCCTAGTCGGGGGGTGGGGCAGGGGGAGAGAGAGAATATTTTGGCTATCTAGAGGAAAGAATGGCTAGCCTAGCTGGGAATATTTGTACCATTAACTGAACTCAAAGGGTGCATGGATAAGACTTGGGGTTCCACAGAATTCTTTTTCCAACCCCAGACCCTTAGAAATGAGCTGTGGCAGGCCAGCCACCTATACTACCAAGTTGGATATTTGGTAATTCTCCCAAGTTCCATTCTCTCCATCCAGGGCTATGAGTCTCTGTGGGCTCTCCTGCTTAGAGTCTCTGTGGGCTCTCCTGCTTACTAGTTCTCTCCCTCTTGAGACTGAGACCTCCATGAGGACAGGACTGATTTGGTTTCATTCCAGAACCTTGTGCTATAGTATACCAGGAATGTTTGATGAGTGAATAACTAATCCCAGCTGCTGAGGATTGTCTCTTGTACTTTAGCTCCATCTCTTCTTTGGCTCTGGCTCTGCAGATAGACACCAACTGATGGAGTCTCTGGTCTGGCTCCCCAGGGAAAATTCTGCAGAACATCCACAGTGGCTGCCAGATTTTACACCCAGCTGTACCACATCTTGGCCTTAGCCCAGAGAGGCACTGTCTCCCTAATTTACCAACTGTATGAAATATAAAACCCACAATTTATAGTGACAAGTAAAATAAAATTGTTTTAATTCCCCTTCTCCATTCTCAAACAAATGGCCAGTAGAATGTAGACAGAGAAGGTTTCAGAACCCTGTCTCTCAGCTTTCCCTTTCATGTAGGTGAGACAGCCACAGATCACATTGGTTAAGCATGTGCTGCATGCCAGGCCAGCCCCATTGCTAAGGGATTAATAGACCTTATGTCACTTCATTCCCTGCTCAGCCCTGTGAGATGGGTGCCACTGCCCTCTCCACTCTGCAGATGAGGGACTGGAGGCTCAGGTACTGTTGGTAATTTGCCTCTAGGTTCCCAAATCATCCAGGCCTGTTTTCTGAGATGCTGCACATACCTGGTACCTTCCCCATCATGCTCGAAGGCTTTGGCAGTAGTTGGAGCACAGCTGACTCCAGCTGACCTCTGGCCAGAGCCAGGGATCCAAGTGGGCTTGCTGCTTCTCAAGGGAGTGGGCATATGCTTCAGATGCCAGCAATGCTGGTGTGGGTTTCAAGAGCAAGGGTGCTAGGATGGCATCTTTACCCCGGCCAAGGGCTAAGCCCGGGCAAGGTAGGACCTTCTGTTTTGTTCTCAGTGTTCTATAAGTATTCACTCAATCAATAGCGTGACGTTGTGGGGCAAG
>PVLC010024308.1:0-24801 GCA_004027655.1 Graphiurus murinus
CTCCACTCTAGACTAAACCAACCTCCTGTGGATATTTTTATCTGAAAGAAGGCAAGATCTGTAGCCACAAATTTGTAATTCACAGTGATCTTTCTTTGATAATTCCTATCACTGGGCTCCTGACCTAAAGAATTTTACACACAAGCTGTAGTAAACCAAAAAGCATAATTGATTCAGATGCAATACAACATTGTGGTAAAAAGTGGGTAGAACAAACCTATGAGAGGAACCAAATGATTTTTGGCAAGTTACTTAATTCCTGTAAGCATCAAATTTCTCTTCTAATGTAGACTAAATAATTAGATGATGCAAAGAAATAGTTTAGCACAATGCCCAGTTCATAAGTAATATTTCAGCAAGTGTGAGTTAATCAATAAATCCTAGTACTAAGTCATAATTGAATCTAACCTAGAGTTTCTCAGAGCATAACCCATGAACCATACCATAATGCTTTGGGAAGTTCTGAAAGTAGAAATTCTAAGGTATAAACTCAGACTCCCTATTTGAAATGTAGTCCAAAAAATCATTATTTTAAACAATATTGTCAAGTGAAAAGTCCTAAAATTTTAGGATAACTGCCAGTACCATGGTCTTTAAGTATAATTTTGAGTACCACGGTCCTTGAACTTCTGGTACCATTGAGATGCTGCTACCAGGCACAGAACTGTTGGCATAAAGACAAAGCAAAGCAGGAGGCAGGTGCTGTTCCCAAAGTAATTCAGTCATCCAGAGACTTAATGCCCACCTTGCCTTCTCCACTCTTTAGCAAGCCAAGCTTTAAGAGGAGAGGGGAGACAGATAGGACAGACAAGAAAAGCTTATTGTTTTCTTGTTTGGGGGCATAGCGAGGAAGACACTGATTGTCTAATTTAGTAACTGTCTGAATTAGAGAGAGAGAGATGTTGATCATCTAATTCAGTAACTCAGTAATACCATGTGCTGAGTCCTGAGCATAAGAAGTAAGCAGAAAAAATATGATTCCTCTCCTCATGGCACTCTCAGTTTAATGGGTTGTCCTATATGAAGATATCCAAATAAATATACCAAATAGATAATCAACAAATTATATAAATTTTATGATATCTACTTAGGAATTAATTTTAGTTTTTTTCTAGAATCAACCCAAGCATTCCACTACATAAACTATTTGTGTGTGTGTGTGTGTGTGTGTGGTACTGGGGACTGAACCCAGGTACATTCTACCTCCAAGTTATATCCCCAGCCCTTTTTATTTTTTTTGTTTTGAAACAGGGTCTCATTACATTGCTGAAAGTCTTACTAGATTGTTGAGGCTGGCCTTGAACCTGCAATCCTCCTTTCTCAGCCTTCCAAATAATAGGATTACAGGTGTGCAACATCACAACTGGCCGTTTCTTTTTATATATACTTTTATTGATGCAATGTAAATAAACAGATTCAAAGTGGTACAAACATACATACAACACATCATGTGGTGTATTTCCCTCCATATTCCCATCCATTCACCCATTCTTCATTTCTTCTTCCTCTCTCCCCATACATATTAGTGAGATTGGTAGTGAGACTTTCTTGTAAGTAAACCATTTCTGACTTCCATAAAGAGAATCACTCTTGCCCTTGGTACCCTATACACACTTCTCTTACAACATCAACAACATTTTATGGAACTTGTCAATTTCCCTCTAGTATATAAGGGCACATCTCTCAACCGGTAATTAACCAATATCAATTGAAGATTTTCTACACATACAATCGTGTTATATATCTTCTATAGACTGAATGTCCCTACAGGTTCATATGTTGAAATTCTAGCCCCCAGTGTGATGGTAGTGGGAGGTGGAGGCTTTGAGAGGTGATTAGGTCATGAGAGAAGAGCCCTCCTGAATAGATTAGTGACCTTATAAAAGAGACCCCACAGCCTCCCAAGTAAAGGTTGTTTCTTGTATTCCTTGTAATGGACATAACCAGCACTTATGGAACATTTATGTCAGGAATTATGTAAATCATTTGCAGATCCTCCCAGTCCTCATGACAACCCTGCAGGGAAGGTAGACTCTCCACTGAGAGTCTTACTGGACAGATGAAGAAATCAAGGTCAAGTAATTTTCTCAGCACTCTATTGCATGCAGGGCGTTGGTTCTGAATTCAGACTGACTCTGAAGCCTGTGGTATGTTGTCTGGTGTACTGTCCTGAACCAAATATGTGACCCGTGCAGTCATGCAGCCCTGGGGAAACTTGTCTTCCAAATAAAGTGATAGAGAGAGAGAGAGAGAGAGAGAGAGAGAGAGAGAGAGAGAGAGAGAGAGAGAGAGAGAGAGAGAGAACGCTCTCAGAGAGATCTCTCATCCCTTCTACCATTGGAGGACTCAGCTAGAAGATGCTGTCTAGGAGCCAGGAAGCAAGCCCTCAAGACCACCAAATTATTAGAAATAAATGCTTGTTGTTTAAGCCACCCAGTCCATAGTCGTTTGTTACTGCAGTTCAAGCAGACTAAGAAAGCACCCTAATAGTTTCTTCAAATTGTCAACTTTGTGAAACAAGCCCCAATCCAGCATACCTGAACAGATCCAACTAGGCATGTTTGCCACTGACAATGTCACTGGAAAATAGTTCCATGACAACATCTCAATAGAATTCTGTTATTGATAGTATTATTGTATTTTATGTTTGGTACAGGATTGAACCCAGGGAAATTCTAATTCTAAGCTATGCCCCAGCCCTTTAAAAAAAAAAAAAAAAAGCAGGGTCTTGCTAAGTTGCCGGGGCTGGTCTCTAACTTGTGATCCTCCTGTCTCTGCCTCCTAAGTACTTGGATTACAGTACTACCACACCCAGCTTGATAGTACTTTAAAGCAGATGAAGTTATCCATTGCAGATTGTTTTTATTTTATCTTAGTTTTCAGCTTCTTTTTGTCAGAGATTCACAATTTCTTCCTGAAAAATCCGTACCCTCTACTTAATATTAGAAATCTGTTATTAGCACAAAAAATATCTTCCTACAGACTCAACATTTGCAATCTCTCTCGGCCAGAGTTCTTGAGATCTTGGTTATATATGCTCATACCTGAAGGCAGAAGGCTTCTCTAAATTGCATGTGTAACCACAGAATCAGTTTGTTGCCATAGCTCATGTGTTTGCCAAGTAGCCCTATTTCATAGCCAAATGTCATGACCAAGGCCCTTCACCAATATATAGAAACCAACTGTTCCAACCTCTACCATCTCTTGAGAAGGTTATCTCTTTCTAACATTATCTAGATTGTAATGAAGCAACCCTTTGAGAATGGTAACACTTCTGGTGATTGCTTCCCTCCTGTACAGATTTTTATTGGTCTTTATAACATTAGCCCTCTGGAATATCCATAGTCTCATTTGTACTTGGAAAGGTAACAAGTGGAAATGGTCTTCCATGTGCACCTCAAAAATTTGAGTATCTTATTTTGCCATTTGATCTGTGAAATTCCTGATCTTCTTTCAAAACTTTCTTGCATAACCTCCTGCATAAGCAAGAATTCCACTAAAAGAAGTAAACTCCAAGCCAGGCATGGTGGTTCATACTTGTAAACCTAGTACTTAGGAGGCTGAGACAGGGAGATCTCAGGTTCAAGGCCAGCCTCAGTAATTTATGAAGACCCTCAGAAATTTAGTGGGACTCTATTTCAAGATAAAAAATAAAATAGGATAGCCAGGTGTGGTGGTGCATACCTGTAATCCCAGTTCTTGGGAAGCTAAGACGGGAGAATCACAGATTCAAGGTCAGCCTCAGCAACTTAGTGAGACCCTCAGCAACTTAGCATGACCCTGTTTCAAAACAAAAAAAATTATCTTGGGGTGTAGTTCAGACATAGAACATTCTTGGGTTCAGTCACCAGTACAATAAAATAAAATAATATAAGGCTGAGGGTGTAGCCCAGAAGTAGAATGCTCCCTGGGCTCAATCCTCAGTACCACAAAAAAAATTTTTTTTGCAGAATTTGACACTGAAGATGTGAAAACTTTGCTCAGAGTACTCAACATAGATCTGTAAATGAATCAGTAAATAAAAGAATGAATACATGCATGTATGGGCTGATAGATGAATAGAAACAATGGTAAAAATAATTGAGCATTACATAGAATTTTTAAGTTATTTATGTTATATGATGTTATTTGAGTACTTGGAATATGCAAGCACTATTGTAAGTAATTTATATGTATTATCTCATTTAACCTTCACAACTCCCAAATGAACCAAATGCTGCACTAGTTATATAATTAAGGAAACTGAGTCAGTGGATGATAAAGTAATTTTATCAAAGTCACACAGATAATAAATGTCAAAAATTGAATATGATCCCAGGTGTTTTCACTTTGAAGCTTCATTTAAACTCTCATAAACGCATAATAAATTTGCATTACTGTATTTTAATAAGAATTATTACTAAAATACCAGCTCAACATTAGCTCTTGCATTAATTTAACTTTGCAATCTTGAATACATTACCAAATCTTTCTTTGTTTCAGTTTTCCCAACTGCAAAATTTTTGCAACATTAGGACCTGTACTAAAGGATAGTTGAGAAGATTAAATGATGCAAATAAAGCATGGTGTCTAGCACATAGCAAAAATGTAATCATAGCCTCCATTATTATTATATTATTACTATCATTGTTATTAGTATACTGATTCCTGATTGTATAATAAAAATAGAAATGGTAAATTATTTTGACATTTCAAAATAGCTATAATATTTGGCATCGTGTTGACATTTAAACCAAATGAAAATTAATTTAACCTCAAGTAAGACAGAAAGCAAATTAATCAATATTGTCTAATGAGGATGGACACATTTTAATTCCTAAGCAAATAAACAATAACAATATGCATCATTTCAGAAAACAAAAACATGGCAGAGTAAGCTTAATAAGTCTATTTATTTATTTTGTTAAGGAGTCATCATTTCTTTAAAGGTCTATCTTCTCATCACCGAGAATTATAAAGCCCTGATGACAATATATATATATATTTTTTTTTTTCACTCAAACCTAGAAGATGCCTCCTCTGCTAGGAATTGTCAGAAACAAGATTGCCCAATTTAATCCAGGCATGGTGGCACATGCCTGTAATCCTAGTACTCAGGAGACTGAGACAGGAGGATCACAGGTTCAAAGATAGCCTAAGCAACTTAGCAAGACCCCTCAGCATCCTAGAGAGACCCTGTTTCAAAACAAAAACATAAAAATGGCTAGGAGTATAGCTCACAGGTAGAATGCCCCCAGGTTCAATCCTCTCTATCAAAAAACAAAACCAAAAAAAGATTACCCAATATGTCTAGGCAAAGGCTGCTGTCTTGTAACTCTCCCCAGTTTTAATGCTGTCTGGTATTTTACTAAAATATCTGTTGCTGAGCACATGGAGGTGCAGTTTGTGATTTTTTTTTTCTCTTTGTTACTAGGGATCGCGCCCAGGGGCATTCTACCTCTGAGCTATACCCCCAGGCCTTTTTTATTTTGAAACAGGGTCTCGCTAAGTTGCTGAGGGTCTTACTAAGTTGTTGAGACTGACCTTGAACCTGCGATTCTCCTGTCTCATCCTCCCAAGTCCTGGGTGCCACGGCGTCCAGCTTAGTATGTGATTTTTGACCGTGTAATGCCTAACAAGCAACACTGGGGAGAATAACTGCTATGTCACAAAAAATCAGCAGATCTATGACACTCCAGGCAGAAAGGCAGTATGTGTCAGGCAGGCAGCCAGAGACAGTAATGGATGGAGAGTAAATCTCTTTGGAGCAAGCATGAGCATGATCAGGAGAAAGAGTGAGTCACGGGAAAATAGGCACACTGGAAGCCATGCAGGGTTAAACGAGTAGTCTACTACAGGAACTCAAGAGCTGTGGGCAGGAGCTGGGGGGATGAAGGGAGAGGGGCAGGGGTTGGAAACCAAAAACAGAAGAGGAACAAATTACAAATGGAGAATGCAGTCGCATTGCGTCAGAGTCAGTGGACTCTGGCAGCTAAGGCAGCTCCTAGTTCCAGCTTCAGCTGTGCTCCTTCCTCTGCTGCCACGTGAACCTGGCCTGGGGCCTCATAGCACAGGCCCTGGAAACAGCTGGCTGAGTGAGGAGCTGGGGAGAGGAGCCCAGAACAGTCCCAGCAAAGACCATACTTTCCTTAGAAAGGAAATGAGAAATATGTTAAAGAAGTCATTTGAATGTGAATGAGTTATTTGGGTATTTAAATACCCGAAGGAAAAACCACTCCATAGCAAGAATGGCTAAACATAAAAAGATTTCACAGAAATTCAGGACACACTTCAGTAAATGAGTTAATAAACCATATAACTAAACATGCATAACATTTTCGATTCATGACTCCCGTCTAGAAGCCTCCCCATCATCTCTCACTCTTTTTAAAGGCAGAGAGCTGTTTAACAACCCTTCAGTGTTCCAGGCAGCAAACAGCCTCTCAACTATTAATGGCAGAGTTGCCAGAAGCCAGGCATATCTGGGAGCAGATGAAAGGTTTCGTTTGTTCACCCTCAGCCTTATGCTAGTTCCTACTCAGGACGTCTGAGCATATTACTGGAAATTTTTAAAACACAGTTACTGGTGTAAAGAGGTTTCTGAAAACATACAAAGCATACATTCAACAAGAAAGCCCACCTGAAAATCCTGCGAGGGCAAAACTGAATTGGAACATTACAGCATGCCTGCTCTTTTTACAAAGACCAAGGAAAGTTCAAAGACTCGGAAACTTGCTTGAAAATAACAGAGATGTTCTGGTAAATCAAGTTTCATCTCATGTGCCAAATGCAACTGATTGGGAGCTATTTACTCAAGGCCTGTGTACCTGAGCGAATTACCGTAATGAAGTTTCCCCTAACCTATGTTGGACAGAGGAAAGATATTCACCATTGTTTAAAAGTCCATCTTGCTTTGCATCTCAGAACATCTGGACATCATACTTTCTAACCCAGAGGTTGCAAACTGGCAGCTTGTGGGCTTAGTTTGGCCCTCGTGGTGTTTTTTGAAAATTAGTTGCCAATATTTGAAAATGGGACATTTCACGTTTTTAAAAGGATTTGCCATTTCTCCTAAAAATGGAAATTTCTGGCAACTTGAAGTCTATCTTTCCAAATGGCAATTGTTACCTGGAGCTGAGAAACAGCTGCCTTCTTTCCATGGGGTGTCCTCTCATAAATTGAGATCCCTTCCCTCACCTGTAGGTCTCAAGAGGCTTTGTGTCTGCGAATCCCTACTTTATTCTGTGTTACTGCTACCTAATCAATCTTCTCCATGTTAATGAGGCCTTTGAGGGTCTCTGTTTTCTTTTCCATACTCAATTCCATCATTAACCAGAATGACTCTACATTCTTGGCCTCACAGTTGCTAGACTTGCTCAGTTTCTACAACCTTCCCATTGGCAACTTTTTCTATAGCAACAGAAATGTTCTACCTTCAAAATGTTAAATTCCACAACCCTAGTTTTGTGAATTTTGCTATTTGTTTGCTCTGTTTTGCCATAATAGTACAGCTATCTCTGGCTTTGTGACTGACAAAGCTACCATTGTTTCTCAACAGGTTGCTGAGCCCTTTACCCTTTCTATGATTTCCAAATCTATCAGCCCCTTTCTGAGTCTGCTCTGTTCCCCACAGCCCATCATGTCACTGCCTCTCTTGAAATAATTTCCATTTTATGTCAATTCCCATTTTATTTTTATACTTTTAGTGGTGCATTGTAATTATACATCATAGTGAGGTTCAAAATCATATAAACATGCATGCACACAGTGCTTGGTGTGATTCCTTTCATACCCCACTCCACTCCCTCCTCCCCGTACATTGTAGCTAGTAAGATGGGTAGTGAGAACTTCATATATGGACATAGCGTTATTTGAAGTTCCCTTCCTCATTCCTCCTTTCCCCTCTCCCCATCTCCCTCCTCCAAACCCCTTCCTCTACTCTACTGGTCTCTCTCCTCATAGTTCTGGTCCCTTCTGTTTCTTACTTTCTTTCTAGCTTCCACATATGAAAGAAAGCATATGGAACTAGAGATTTCCATTTCTTCTTTTTTTCTTGTGACCTTCTCTTATACCTGCTCACCAAACCTCATCCTATATAAATCTAACCACTCAGCTTGCCCAGGATGATGAACCCTGCCAGATAAAATTGCACTATAAATCCTCAATTCTAGTCTCTTTGAGCTTTAAGTTCCTAAATATTACCTTCTTCTCTTCCCCTAATGACTACGTCAAAGAATTGCCATTCTCAAACTATTTAGTCTCCTTCCTTTTGACTTACACTCTACTCTCTGAGAAACTCAGGGCCATCAGACGTGAGAGGGTCCTCAGCTTGCTTCTCCACCACCTACAAACTTACATGAATTTCCATATTTTTTAATCTAAGATCTCAGTGAGGCAAAGTCCCTCCTCCATTCAAGATTAATCATTGGTATTAATGGTATTGACCCTTCCTCCTATACCTGAGCCCTGACCTCCATCACCCACAACCCTCTCTCATACCATCAATATTTTTCTGTGCCTACTTATTTTTCCCCTCAAAATATGAACATGTTCATATCTTTTCCATCAAAAAACAATCTCTCAACTTCCACTACCTTTCTGGCTACAATCCTATTTACTTCCACTCTCACTGCCAAATTGCATTTTTTAAAATCAAATCAGGGTAGTAAGCACTTTCATGCATTAAAATGTTAATCATTTTTATTGGTGCATTATGATTATACACAATAGTAGTAACTATTGTGACATACTCATATCCACACATAATATAATTTGATCAATTCATTCCCTGGTACCTCTCCCTTCCCTCCCTTCCCCCTATCCCTATCTCTACTCTACTTGTATACCTTCTATTTTCATGAGGTCCTTTTTTAAAACTTTTTTCTCTCTAGCTTCCATGTATTAGAGAAAGCATATGGCCCTTGACTTTCTGAGTCTGGCTAATTTCACCAAACATGAAGGGCAGAACTGAATTGGAACATTTCGACCCATTTTCTTGCAAATTACATAATTTCATTCTTCTTCATGATTTTCAAGATTCTTGAAGAGCACTCTACACTCCTTCTCTCTATCATCCTGCCTTCCTTTATTCTCCATCTACTGATTTGTGACTTGTATTATTAATTCCTCATTGAAACTTTGCATAAGGTCACTACTGACCTCCACGTGCCCAAATTCCATAAAAATTATTTGTCCATATCTTGTTTAATGGCTACAGCATTTGCCCTGTGTCGAATGTTCCCTCCACCTCCAACTTTCTTTCCTAGGCACTCATGGTCTTCTATTTTTTTATCACTATGTCTCAAGCCACATTTTTTTGTTTGTTTGTTGCAGTACTGGGTATTGAACTCAGGGGCATTCTACCTCCGAGCTATACCCCCAGCCCTATTTTTTATTCTTTATTTTGAAACCAGGTCTCACTAAGTTGCGGAGTGCTTCACTAGGTAGCTGAGGCTGGCCTTGAACCCAGATCATCCGGTCTCAGCCTCCCAAATTCTGGGATTACGAGCGTGCGCCACAACGCCCGGCTTCAAGCCACTTTTGAAAGATCACCAACTAAACATTTTTGGTGTTGCTGTTTTTGCTCACCAACTACACATTGTTATTATCCAGTAATTCAATTTCAATTCTATGCCCTCTTCTTCTTATACACTCTTCCTTATGGTCCTATGCACTTACATAAAACCTCAACTATTACCTGCAAGCTGTGGTCTGTAACCTAGGCCTCTCTCTCCAGCTCAAACCCCTCATATCCAATTGTGTATTGGACATATCTACTTTGATCATATAAAAGTACTGTGAATTCTACAAGTCTCATTCAGGACTCCTCCTCCCAATTCTATGACTTCCCTCTCTATTAATGATATCAGTGAGAAATTTTTGAGTTGTTCTGAGATCCATCACACTCTTC
This sequence comes from Graphiurus murinus, assembly GCA_004027655.1. NCBI lineage: Eukaryota > Metazoa > Chordata > Mammalia > Rodentia > Gliridae > Graphiurus > Graphiurus murinus. Next base: position 9,890 of record PVLC010024308.1, read on the forward strand.
CTCACCCAAGTCCTATAATTCCAAATCTTAAATGCATGAAGTACAAAGGATTATATATGTGCAAACATTATTTGGTCTGTTTCCTTCCCCAAACGTCCCCTTTCCTTCTCCCTTTCCCAGTCCCTTTCTACTACTCTACTGGTCTCTCTCCTTATTGGAAAGGGAGGAGTGGGGAGGGAAACAGACCAAGTGATGCTATGTGCATATATGAATGGATCACTATGAATCTCACTATGATATACAATTACAATACATCAACAAAAGAAGAATAAAAATAAAAATAGATGAAAATTTGGGTTTTTTATTTTTTATGGTACTGAGAATTAAACCCAAGAGTATTCTGAGCTATACCCCTAGTCCTTTTTAGTTTTTATTTTCAAGCAGTAACCTGCTAAATTGTTGAGGCTGGCCTCAAACCTGTGATCTTCCTGTCTCAGCCTCCCAAGTACTGAGATTATAGGTATGCACAAGTATGCCCAGCTAGATGAATATTTTAAATAGATAATTATCAAAAATAGATGGATCAAGAAATATGGATGACCAATAAGCACATGAGAAGATGCTCAAAAACAATATTCGTTGAGGAATCCGAATCAAAACCACAACACTTCATACCCATTAGAAAGAAAAAATAGGTACAAAGGAGAAACAGTGACAGCACTGCCTTGCCAACAAAAGAAGTAAGATCACTTTGTGAGAACTTTTTGGAGCTTGGCAGGCCATCCACAGAATTCCCATTTGAAATTTCTGACATGCAAATGGAATCACATCATTTCCTTTCAATGTTTATCCATAGATTTCAGAATAAAAGTAAAACAAATTTAATGCCCAGGTCCTTAGAAACCTGATTCCCTGCCTTTCTCCCATATGCCCTTTGTGAATTAACTACTGAACTGCTTGCACTTTCCTGAATGTGCTGCAGTTTCATTCCATACTTTCATTCATGCTGTTCCCTCTGTCTGGAATTAACCCATATTCCTAATCTTTTTCTTTCCTTGTCTGCTTCACTCTTAACTTTTCCTTCGAGACTTAACTCAAACATAAGTTACTCCAGAAAGCATCCCCTGACTCTTTTTCTGCACACCCAGTATTCTGTGTATATCTTTGTCATAGCACCTATCATACTGACTTATCAATTTACTTGTATGATTATTCTGTCAGCCAAAGTCTCAAAGGCAGAAGGACTTGATTGATTGATATTTGTCTCCCTAATGTATAGTGCATTATTTTGTATATAGTGGATACTTAATAGTGGATAAATAAAACAATGAGGGAAGAAACTAATGGAAAGTAAATTGGGAAAAGAAAAGACTAAAATTCCAAGTTACTATTATTTCTTTTTCACATTAACCTCAAACTTATGTTTTAGAAACTTTTGTTTCATTTATGTCTCTATGGGAGATAATTGAGGATTTATAAGAATTCACAAGCTGGGCATAGTGGCACATACTGGTAATCCTAGTTCTTGGGAAGCTGAGACAGAAGTATCACAGGTTCAAGGCCAGCCTCAGCAACTTAGCAAGACCTAAAAAGGGCTGGGGGTATAGTGCAGATATAGAGTGCTCCTAAGTTCAACCCCAAGTACATCAAGGAGGAGGAGGAGGAGGAGGAGGAGGAGGCATAACTATTGTTACTTTACTTTCTCATGAATAAGTTAAGTTGTACTTCATATAATTGAAGCACTGCCTGACTAGAAACTGGTGGGTCTTGATAGTATAGCTAAATGGCACTACATCATTCAAGGGTTTCTCTTTCATTTGCCAAATCTCTACAGTCTTACAAAGAATGTACATGTACTGCAGGAACCAGCCGTGATGCCTCTAGGACTTTGTCCTCTGCCATGGTTGGCTTTGCCTGCCTTGCCTCATTCTGTTCAGACATTCTGCTGTTCACAGCTACTACTTAGCAGAAAAAGCCAGTCTGGCTCACCAAGCAAGGTGAGAAAAAGTTTCCCAGAAGAGCAAAATAATTAATTCACAGGCTTTACAGATCAATATTGCTTCTCACCTACTCAAAGCCTCATTTTGTGCCTGGAATAAATTGTAATGGCTCTGCTTCTACTCCCTTCGCTACACAATCCCACCATACCCCACCTCCAAAATCAGCACCTTCATGCCAATGAATAACCTGATTCAGACCTCTCCTTTCCTTTTCAATGGATGGGTCAGGAGGTACACTCTGCTCCCTCCCTGCCTGTTCCTAGGCTGATGTGCCCTCCCCAGTTATGATACAGACCTCCACACACCCAACAAAAATGTGGTGGATATCTAGCAAGGGAATTTTCCACTATTATGCAGCCAGTAGTGCATATAGTAAAGGGGCCCTCGACTATTCTTCGGAGATAGTCCTTGCAACTCAAGTGAGCCTCACAGGCCCAAGTTGCATGTCACACACTGACCAAAATACAGTCTAGTGACTCAGCACTTAAAAATGATATATCTTATTTCCGCTCTACCTTGTGTGTGGCCCAGTGTCCTATACTTACTCTGTGCTCCTAACTGTAAAACAAGTAATATTCAAAAGACATTCTCTGTTTCTATAAAAATAAAAAAGGGTTTGGCATCCTGCTGCCAAAATAGTAACATCTATTATTTCCATAAATTAGAGAAATGATGTTGCCAGTACATTTAAAACCAATGTACTTATCTACTTCACTTCCCTCCACAATCTTTGGTTAGACCAGACTGTGTTGTTGCTCCTTTATACTGGATTTTCAAATGCCCTTATGATTTCAAGAGTTGCATCTGATGCAGGGCATAGTGGCACATGCCTATAATCCCAGTTCTTGGGAAGCTAAAACAGGAGGATTTCAGGTTCAAGGCCAGCCTCCACAACTTAGTAAGACTCTGTTTCAAAAATAAGTTATAGAAAGGGCTAGTAGTATAGCTCGGAGGTTCAATTCTCAGTACCCCAAAAACCCTAAACAGACAGATGAGTTCTGAAAATCCCTCACTTTCTGTTTACCCATCTGATAAAAATCCTATCTCTTCCAGCATATATCTCTTTGGGATACTTCAATATACTCCTAAGTCATGTAGCCCCCAAGTTTACATAAGCAGAGGTATGTACTTTTCAGAACTCCAGTTTCTGAGACTGACTGTACATTGACTGTATCAATGAAGGAAGGCATAGAATAAGGATTTTTTATGGGGGGGTTGGTAGGGCAGTAATGGGGACTGAACCCAGGGTTTCACACATGCTGAGTAAGCACTTTACCACTGAACTACACCCAGACCCTATTCAGAGATATTCAGCATTAACAACTTCATCTTGTTCAAGACTTCATCAGCATTTTGTTGACTTTCTGTCTGGAAAATCACAATGAAGGGAAGCACATGCACACAACCATGGCTTCCATCTACCTGCTACTATAGACAGATTCTTTTTTCCAGTACTAGGGATTGATCCAAGGAGCAATCTACCACTGAACTACACCCCAGCACTATTTTATTTTTTGTTTAGAAACAGAATCTTGCTAAGTTGCTGAAGGTTTCACTAAGTTGCTGAGGCTGGCCTTGAATCTGCTATCCACCTGTTTCAGCTTCCCAAGTATTAGGATAACAGGTATACACCACCATGCCTGACTCCAATTCTTTATTAAGTTTTTATCAGTGCGTTGTAATTATACATCATAATGAGATTCATAGTGATACATTCATGTACTATTGTCTTCACCTGGCACATTGGCATTAGGATTGAGATATGACAAGCTATTTCCTGAATGCAGATGACCAACCTTGGCTGAATATGAAAAATATATCATATATTCAATATTTCTTTTAAGAATCACCAGAAAAATAAAACAGTGACCTTGTCAATCAATAAGTAATTTAGTTAAAACTTTATCAATGTAGGTTCCCAAGACTCAGTCACATCATACTGGATCAATCTAGAACAGCATACATTTTCATGGACTCAAGGAGAATGCACGAACAGGTCCACTGGAACAGTTGAACATTAAGGCCAATACGAGGGATGCTGATGCCACTATCCATACTCTCTAGCAATATTAAGTAGGGCACTAGTGACTGTAGCCTCACAGATCTGGGTGAACATTTAGGAATCTGCTCTGTCACTGGCATTCCCAGATGATCCAGATGCAGAAAATCAACAGGCTATAAAATCATCATAGTCATAGAATCTCGGAGCTAGCAAGCCCCCAGAAGCTATCCAATCACTTATAGTAGTCAGAAGCTGACCAAAAAACAGGATGTGAGTGAGATATGTGAGTTAATTAATTGCTTATCCCTGACGGCATATCAGAAGAAATTCAATAATTACTTAGCAAAAATATTGAAACGTCATATGTTTCCCCATAATTATATACAATTTTAAGCTTTCCTATATCATTTTAAAAGTAGTAAATTAAAAAAGGATATTGTAGTGGAAATTCAAATACTACATAGGCAATTGGACTAGATGATCTTTAGGATAATTTCAAGTCCAGTATTACATTATTTACCTGGGAATGGACAGAAACCTCATGGTAGCAAACACTATCTTTTAAATTGTGGGATTAAAAGTATTATTCAAACCAGGTGTGGTGGCATGTTTCTATAATCCCAGTGCTTGGGAGGCTGAGACAGAAGAATCACAAGTTTGAGTATAGCCTCAGCAACGTAGTGAGGTCCTCTGCAACTTAGTGAGATCTTGTATCAAAATAAAGAATACACCTAGTAGCCGGGCGTGGTGGTGCATGCTTGTAATCCCAGCATTCGGGAGGCTAAGACCGGAGGATCCGGGTTCGCAGCCAGCCTCAGCTACCTAGTGAGGCACTCCGCAACTTAGTGAGACCCTGTTTCAAAATAAAGAATAAAAAATAGGGCTGGGGGTATAGGTAGAATGCCCCTGAGTTCAACCCCCAGTACCACAAAAAAAAAAAAAAGAATACACCTAGTGAGGTACTCCGTAACTTAGTGAGACCCGGTTTCAAAATAAAGAATAAAAGATAGGGCTGGGGGTGTAGCTCGGAGGTAGAATGCCCCTGAGTTCAATCCCCAGTACCACAAAAAAAATAATAATAAAGAATACAAATAGGGTTAGAGGTAAAGCTTGGAGGTAGAATGCCCCTGGGTTTAATTCCCAGTACTGCAAAAAATAAATAGATAAATAAATAAATAGGACTGAGAGTGTTACTTGAAGGTAGAATAACCCTGGGTTCTATCCCCAGTACTACAAAAATGAATTATTATTCATTACTTTATTTTGCATTTCCTGGATGACTAAAATAGTTTTGCATCTTTGCATTGATTGACAATTTGTATTTCCTATTTTATCATTTGCTTATCAATATACTTTTCCCTTTTATCTATTGTGTTTTCCTACTTTTATCACTTCAAAAACATAAATCACTTTAATATTATTAATATACTATTAACATAATAATAATACAAGGCTATATGATAATTTTCTTAAGTACCACAAAAATTTTTCCTATGTAATATTAGTCCTCTAGCTTTATTCCTAATATATTTTCCAAAATGATGATTTTATATTTTTTCCAATTCAAACACTGCTATGTTTCTTATTTTAGCTTCTGAATATTTTTTAGAAAAAAATTGTGCCTGAAAATGGATGGAACTGGAGAACATTATGCTAAGTGAGACAAGCCAGTCTCAGAAAATCAAAGGTTGCATATTTTCTCTTGTAAATGGAAGCTAGAGAAAAGAAGAAAGAAAAAGGAACTCATAAAAATTAGGAGAGAGACTAGTGGAGTAATAGAAGGGAATCTAGGGAGGGAGGAAGGGAGTAAATGGGGAAATATGGGAAAGAAAAGAGGCCAAATAAAGTTATGTGCATATATTAATGTATCACTATGAATCTCAATATCATGTACAATTACAATGTACCAATTAAAAATAATCTGACTGAGACTACTTACCTTATAGACACATCTACTCACAAACCCCAATTTAACTAAAGGATTTCAAACATGACCTTAGTTGGTTTTAGAATATTAATATGTTTTATTTTATTTTTTGTAGTACTGGGGATTGAACTCAGGGGCATTCTACTTCTGAGCTACACATCCTTTTTATTTTTTGTTTTGTGGTGGCGCACGCTTGTAATCCCAGCATTTGGGAGGCTGAGACCAGGGGATGTGGGTTCAAGGTCAGCCTCAGCTACCTAGTGAGGCATTCCACAACTTACTGAGACCCTGTTTCAAAATAAATAATAAAAAATAGGGCTGGGAATGTAGCTTGGAGGTAGAATGCCCCTGAGTTCAATCCCCAGTACCACACACACACAAAAAAAGAAATAGATCTCACTAGGTTGCTGAGAGTCCCACTATAAGTAACTGAGACTGTTCTCAAACCTGCGATCCTCCTGTCTCAGCATCCCAAGTACTGGGATTATAGTCATGCACCACCATACCTGGCTTAGCATATTAATTCTGAACACTTTTTGTGTTTGTTCACAATGAATGTGAGACAAGGACTTGAAAGGCACCTTGAACAGAAAAACAGATTAAAGAGAGTCCAGGGAACGAAGTACTGAGACCTCAAGTCCAAAACTAGGCTCCTACCCCTCACCACACATGAACGCAGAAGTTGGAAGATACCTGAGCAGTCCAGAATAGGGATGGAGCACAGACACTCATACACCAAGTGAAAAGCCAGATCCCCAGACGCCATGCTCAAATTACTTCTCAATTTCAACTTTCTCTATTCTTCTCTATATGACACATGAAAAGAAGTGATAAAATACTACACAGGCAACTTCAATTGTTGCAGTAAGCTTTATTGCCCCTGAAACTTTCAGCCCTCTTAGTGATTGAATCTTGGTCACTGCATGAGGTCAATATCCCTTTAGTCAACATATTCCCCTTCCTCATTTCTGTGTTGTCATTTGTTACATTTACTTCTTTTATATGCCCCACCACATATATACACTCATTCATTTAAAAAAAAAATCACCATTTTTTTCCAACCTCCAACTTGGACTTTCATTCAACTCCCTCAAACAGGAAATAACCCAAATGCCATGCAACCATACAATGAATAAATTAATTATAATATAGTCAAACAATGAAATACTACACAAGAATAAAAACGAAGCAACAATAGCTACACATAAACATTGATGATTAAAAGAAGCACATGCCTGTAATTCCAGCACTTGGGGACTGAGACAGGAGGATTACAGGTTCAAGGCTAGCCTCAGCAACTTGGCAAGACCCTCATATTTCAGTCAACATTCTCACTGATGTCATCAAAATCAATGGACCACACAACTTAGAGGAAGGAAAATTTACTTGCTCATAAGTTTGGGGGGGTTAGAGGTTTAGTCCATGTCAGTCCAGGTCTGCAAAGTTCATGTCATGAGAGCAGGAAGCAGAGAGAGGGAGAGAGCAAACCTCTGCTCTCACATCATGGAGGCTGAAAACAGGAGAGAGAACAAGGGGGGGGGTCTTATATAATTCCCTATGGTTTATATAATTCCTCCAGAGATCCCTCCTTGACAACCAAGCCCCACCTCCAACATGGCCTACTCTACCTGAGGTCTTGGGGAACATTCTAAATCCAAACCATTTTACCTCAGCAACTTAGTGAGACCTGTTTCAAAATAAAGGTGCTAGGAGTGTAGCTCAGAGGAAGGATGCCCCTAGATTCCATCCCCAGTACAAAAAAATTTTTTTAAAGAGGCCAGACACAAAAACATGTAAAATGTGAAATTCAATCCATAGAACACTCAAAACTGAGCAAAATTGACCCAATTCCCAGAAATAGAAATAATACTAAGATATGTTCCAATTTAGCAAGTCAGGAATGTGATGTTTAAATGCAAACTAAGAAAATGTTCTGAGAACAAAAACTTTGTGGTAAGAGTCTATGAGGAGAATCTAAAGGTTTTTACATGGCTCTGTGGAAGCAAAGGAAACTATGAGAACTTATAGAAAATTAGGAGGGTTGGAGCTAGACTTCCAGCAGTCCCAGTTGATGTAACTTGTAGGAGCAAAGGAAAGAAAGCTACTATTGATGGTCACTTGTGACCTATATATTATTAAGTGTTTGATATTGGGTCTCTTTACCTTTGATCATGGGCAAGAGGTTAGAAAAGAAGATAGCTAGGGAAAGAAAATAGGTAAAGGTGGGAAGGGGGAGGAATAACACTGGCCCACAAAGTGAATCACTAATGAAGATATTTCACATGCAATATCTATTAGAAAAGGGGCAGCAGCACAACACCAACATTTACTAACTGAGGCAATCATGTGTTTATAAGTATAGTTCTAACTTAAGGCAATGTTCCTGGGACCATGGTATTTGCAATAGTTATTAAACCCTTCCTATTGCTCACAGTGGTGGAAAGAAGGACAGAGGTTGAAAACTAGCATTTATGGAGCACTTCTATGTTATAGGGCTTCTACTTTGACATGCCATTTAATCCTTCCAACAGCCCTATGAGATAGATAGTATTCTTATCCTTTTATATGTATGAAAACTGTCTCAGAGACACAAAACCTAGTAGGTGGCAGAGACATGATTAACCCACTATGCTCAGATTTTAAAACCCATGTTCTTTCCACTACATTAGTGTCTTCTACACTTAATATTCACACTAAAATCATCTGAGAAGCTTCTGAAAATTATCACTGCCCACTCTCAGAGATTCTGATTCAACTATCTAGTTGTAGAAAGAAGAATGGATGAAATAGGCATAAATATATTTTTAAACATACAGAGAAAAGTCTATGAAACAAGTATACAGTTGTATGAATCTGTGGTCCACTTCTTTTCTTGCTGCATAGTGTGTGTGTGTGTGTGTGTGTGTGTGTGTGTGTGTGTGTGTGTGTATGTGTGCGTGCGCGCACGTTTTACTAGAAATTGAACACAGGGGCAGTCTACCTCTGAGTTATACCTCCATCCCTATTTTAATTTTTGTTTTGAAATAGGGTCTCACTAATTTGCAGAGGGCCTTGCTCCATTGCTGAGGCTGACCATGAACCTACAATACTTCTGTCTCAGCCTCCCAAGTACTAGGATAGACATACATCACCACATGACATACACCACCACACTCAGCTTGTATAGTATTTTAATACAATGTGTGTTTGTTTGTTTGTGCAGTACTAGGGATTGAACCCTGAGGCATTCTACCTCAGAGCTACACCGCCAGCCCCTTTTTTTTTCTTTATTTTGAAACAGAGTCTTACTAAATTGTAGAGGGCTTCATTAAGTAACTGAAGCTGACAGCAAACCTGTGATCCTCCTGTCTCAGCCTTCCAAATACTGGGATTACAAGCATGCACCACCACACCTGGCTCCACAATGTGTTTAACCATTCAACAGTTAATGCACATTTAAGTGTTTTTCAGTTTGAGGCAAATATAAATAAAACTGCTAAGAACATACTTATTCATATTGTTTTTGTTTTTATCTTGTTTTGTTTTTTGGTACTGGGATTGAACTCAGAAACATTCTACCTCCAAGCTACATTCATGTCCCTTCTTACTTGTATTTTTGTTGTTGTTGTTGTTGTTACTAGGGATTTAACCTGGGGGCATTCTACCTCTGAGCTACACCTCATCCTTATTTTATTTTTTATTTTGAAACAAGGCTTCACTAAGTGGCTGAGGGCCTTGTTAAATTGCTGTAATCCTCCTGTCTCAGCCTCCTAAGTACTGAGGTTACTGGTGTGCACCATCACTTCTGGCTTATTTTTTATTCTTTATTCTCATTAAGTTGCTGACAGTTTCGCTAAATTGCAGAGTCTGGCCTCCAACCTGTGACCTTCCTGTTTCAAACTCCCAAGTACTGAGATTATATGTGTATGCCACCATGCCTGTCCTTGTTGACATCTTTTGATGGACAGAAGCCCTCATTCTCAGCTTTGAATCATGCATTACCATGGGGAACAATAGCACACTGAAGGGAGGGGGTGAAAATTGGTTCCTGGAGAGGTAAAATTAGATTATCACAATGTTTGTGGCCTTCAAAGGGACACAGTACAAAATATCACAATATACACGCAGCATAAATAGATATACAGTATACCTGGACTACTGAAATTTCAAAGAGGGATGGGCTTAAGGAAAAATATATCTAATAAGGCTCTAGGCCCTGAGGTAGGTGTGATGATAATCTTTAAAAAAGAAATACTGTTGAAAAACACTGCAGTGGCATGCCCCTCTAATCCCAGTACTTGGGAGGCTGAGACAAGAGGATCACAGGTTAGAGGATAGCCCCTGGCAATTTAGAAAGACCCTGTTTCAAAATTTAAAAATTAAATAAAAATGCTGGGGGTGTAGCTCAGAGGTAGAACACCCCTAGGTTCAATCCCCAGCCTCAAAAAAAAAAAAGATTTATAAAAAAGAAACACTGCTAAATACCTAGGAGAGAAATCACAGTGTGTGTATAGGCTTAATTTTAATATATGCTGCCAAAGAGTTTTTCAAAATGGTTATGTTTTAAAAGCACCAGAAGTGATTCTAATTTGTATCTAGGGTTGAGAAGTATATCCTTTTACCATGCTGTTCCCAGTAGGCAGAACAAGCAGTATCACCAGTCTACATGTTGAAAAGGTCCTTTCTTGCTGCCTCCCACTGTCCTTGGTCACCACTACAAACCCCTAGCCAACAACCTCTCCTCAGGCTTTAAAACAAATTCTGTTGAGAGGGATATTAAAGAACTCTAGGTGATTTCATCAATAAACCAATAACAAGTCTTCCTAACTACAAATTCTAATTTGAACCCTACATCCCAGTTATTAACAGCTGCTCCAGGCCTCTTTGATGTTTTCTCTGTCCACCCTTGAGGATATATATTGCTGAATCCAAGTTTCTCATGTCAACAGCCTGCTTTGTCTACTCTTGTTCATCCCTCACTGTTCAATCTGAATACCACACTCCTAGAAGTTTTAGCTAAGGAAAGAACAGAAGGAAAGCTAATGTTGTTCAGCAATATTTTTAAGGCAGTATATTAACATGATTAATATACATGATTCTGAGACACCGAGAAGATAATCAAGGTACTTAATGAGTGTTGGCTTTTTCTTTAACCTGATCTCATTACCATTCCCCCCTTTGGCACCTGCACTTGATGTTAGAAATAAGGCCAAACCTCTATATTTTCTGCCTTCCCAGATGGACTTTAATATCTTCCGAAACTGAGTCTCTCTTCCAGCATCTGCCCCATTCCATGTATCTCAGGTTCTAGCCTCACCTAACTGTAAATCTTTGGTCCCAATGTATGTTATCATAGTAAAAGGATTGAAGGCTTTCTGCACCTTCCTGAGTCACAAACCAAATTTCCAGTTGAAACTGATAGCCCCAAACTAATTACTGATTTCAAACTTATTCTTCTTTTCTCTCCTCTCCTCTCCCCATCCCTTCCCTCCTCCCCACCTCTCTCTCCCCCTCTACCTTCTCTCTCCTCTCTCCTCTCCCCTCTCCCCTCTCCCCTCTCTTCTCTTCTCTTCTCTTCTCTTCTCTTCTCTTCTCTTCTCTTCTCTTCTCTTCTCTTCTCTTCTCTCTCTCTCTCTCTCTCTCTCTCTCTCTCTCTCTCTCTCTCTCTCTCTCTCTCTTTCTCTCTCCCTTTCTCTCTCTTTCTTTCTCTCCTCTCATGTGTCTGTGTTTTACTGGGGATTGAATTCTGGGGCATTCTGCCTCTGAGCTACACTTCCAGCCTTGTTTTATTTTCATTTTAAAACAGGGTCTCACTAAGTTGCTGACAACCTCACTAAATTGCTGAAGCTGGCCTTGAACCTGCAGCCTCCCAAGTACTAGGATTACAGTCATGCACCACCACCCCTGGCTCTAATTAATATTCTTAATGTGAAAGTTATGGATGTTTCCTTTTCATCTTCCTGTGATCCATATTTTCACCTAAGTTGAAAATCAACAATTAGATGATCAAATATTACCTCCTAATAGAAAGAAAATTGTTTTACATTTTAAAATCTTTGTTTTTTAAAAAAGAATTAGTCTTTGCTTTTCTGTTGTAATTTTTAGAAGACTACTAAACTCACACAGATGTTGAACTGACACAGCATTTTTTGGGCAGTAATCAGAAACCAAACTTTCCTTCACCACTGTCTCACTAAATCCAGGCTCAACCATTTACAGCAATAATTGTGTGTGTGTGTCTGTGTCTGTGTCTGTGTCCGTGTGTCTGCCTGCCTGCTTGCCTGCCTGCCTATCTGTCTGTCTGTCTCTGTTTTTCTGCGTGAGTAAGGGAGATGAGAAGAAGCCTGTGTAGCTCAGGTAGCCAGACAACACGTCCATAACTACATGCATAGCAGGAATTTAACAGATAACTAATCAATATGTCAGGGAATATTAAATTTGTTAACTTCCTTTATATTCTAAGACATAGATTAATTTTCTCAACCACACCTAAACTTCTGAAGTCTCTGGAACAAATATATGAACAGTAATTCTCTGGAAAGAAAAATATTGGCTCAGAGCAAAAAGAATGGGAAAAACAAGTCCACTTTTAAAAGTTGCATTTATTTTTAGAGTAAAAATAAATCATGATCTCCCTCTGGTGTCCAAAAGAAGTGTAGCTGCAAGACTATTTTCTGGATTTCATCTTTTTCCCCCTTTTCAACAGAGCATCTTTAAGTGTAAAAATATATTATCTTTAGTAACTACACACACACACACACACACACACACACACACACACAGCATATGTATATGTCTCTGTTTTTCTATGACCACACCATAACATTGTACTTGGAGCAGGATCAGAATACAGATAACAGATGCCATAATTTGGATACCACTAAATATGTGCTAATTGTTTCATTACTGAGCATGGTGGCCCCATAAAATATTAAACTTTAGGAGCTGGAAAACTCTATGTTTGGTGTAAACTGATGTCCAAAAGAAGAGGAAAATTGATTTTCTTTCAGGACTAAATATAGTGAATTTACAATGATAGCTGAGCTTTTATGAAATGCCTAGAATCAGATTATACTACAGAGTTTTATTTCTCCTATGTACATCGAGTTCTCTCCATCAGACACTGTTTTCCTCTCTTTGTTGTTGTTTATATTTTTATGTTCTGCGGTGTTTTTCCTCAAGAATTATTCTCATGTCTACATTTAGTTTCTTGAAGATATTAATGGTTATACTTTATAAAACAAGAAGTCCAGCATGTTCTCAAGTTAATCTGATCTCTTCTTATTTCCATTATGTTAATACAATCTATAATTTTAGTTATGTGTTATAATAAATACACTTCCACTTTTTCTTCCCTTTAGTTCTGAAATTATTCTTATTATATTTTTAGCATTTTACAGCTCATCAGACAATTTTAATACTTTAATGAGAATTACTAATACATGAGGGTATATACTTATTTTATTGTTTGACCCAAAAATGTACATATTAATGGTTAATATGTGATGTTTTGTTACTTGTATACATTGTATAATCTTCAAATCAGGGTAAGCATATCTGTCTTGAAATACTTATCATTTCTATATGTCAAAAACATTCAAGATCCTCTCTTCTAGCTTCTTTGAAACATATAGCAAATTATCATTATCAATAGTTGTCCTACTGTACAATAGAAAATCAAAACTTATTTCTCCTAACTATAACTCGCTACTTGATGGTCATTTCCCCATTCCTCTAGCTCCCTCTACTGGCGCAAGTATTGAATAACCACTATTGTACTTTGAACTTCTATGAGATGGAGTTTTTTAGATTCTATATGAGTGAAATCATGCATTATTTGTCTTTCTGTCCTGGCTTATTTCACTGAACATAATGACTTCTATTTCCATCCATGTTGTCACATGAAAGTATTTCAGCCTTTTTGTGGCTGAAGAATATTGGAATGTGTATATGTACCACATTTTCTTTTTATTTTATTGTAATAATTTGTGCTTTGTATATATACATTTTTGTTAGGTACAAATTGATAAAGACAAATGTGCACACATTTCTCATCTGACCCTTTCCCCAATTCCCACCCCGCTCCCTCGCCCTCCCTCCCTCTCAAGTACAGTTCAGTGAGTGATCTTGATATAATTGTGTAAGTACATCACGTGCCTTAGGATGCTCTCCCCCCCCCACCCCCCCGTCCATTCCCTTCGGTTAAATCAACTTCTTTGTTTATCGAGGGTCTCTACTTTTTCATCTGGGGACCCTCTTATGTCCCATCTTCTCCCTAACATCCGCATATTAGGGAGAACATATGCTTCTTTACTCTTTGTGACTGGCTAATCTCACTTAACATGATGTTTTCCAGTTGCATCCATTTCCCTGCAAAGAACATGATTTTGTTCTTCTTTATGGCTGAGTAAAATTCCATTGTGTACATATCCCACAGTTTTGTAATCCATTCATGTGTCGATGGACATCTTGGCTGCTTCCACAGTTTGGCTATTGTGAATTGAGCTGCTATAAACACTGATACACATGCATCGGTCTGATAGTTTGGTTTCCATTCTTTTGGGTATATACCCAGTAGTGGAACTGCTGGGTCATATGGTAGGTTCACTCCCAGTCGTCTGAGGATCCTCCATACTGTTTTCCACAGTGGTTGCACAAGTTTGCACTCCCACCACAACGTATTAGGGTTCCCACTTCTCCACACCCTCGCCAGCAGGTGTTGTTGTTCGTGTTTTTTATGATTGCCATTATGATTGGAGTTAGGTGAAATCTCAGGGTAGTTTTGATCTGCATCTCCCTGATTGCCAATGATGTGGAACATTTCCTCATACACTTATTGGCCATTTGTATTTCTTCTTTTGTGAGGTGTCTATTTAGATCCTTTGCCCATTTTTTGATTGGGTTATTTGCTTTCTTAGTTGCGATTTTCTTGAGTTCTTTGTATATCCTAGATATTAGACCTCTATCTGAAGTGTAACTGGCAAAAATTTTCTCCCACTCTGTAGGCTCTCTGTTGAGGTTCTTGATAGTTTCCTTTGCTCTGCAGAAGCTTTTCAGTTTAAAG
>PVLC010024309.1:0-24891 GCA_004027655.1 Graphiurus murinus
GATGGGTGGATGGATGGATGGGTGGGTGGATGGATGGATGGATGGATGGGTGGATGGATGGATGGATGGATGGGTGGATGGATTGGTGGATGGGTGGATGGGTGGATGGAGGACTGATGGCTGGCTGGCTGGCTAGACGGTGCATATGAATGGCCGGGCAGAGAGACAGAAGGGGGCAGGTGGAGGACCTGGGGGCAGGTGGGAAGAGACAGAGGAGAGGGAAGCGTGGGCAGGTGAAAGCAAGTGGGGGGCAGGAGGGAGGCGACGGTATCCACACGCCCAAATGCAATGCTTGGCCTCACACTCCTGGGGTTGAGAGGACCAAGTGGCAGGGTGCGGGGTCAGGAGCGCGCTCAGGGCGGCCCTGTGCGCAGCCACCCCAGCCCCGCTCCCCCCTCGGTACCTTTTTGGCTCCGAGCTTCAGCGCCTTCTTCCTGGCTTCCTCGAAGTCCTCCTTCTGGCCGATGTTGGCCTGGGGGACAGAGACGGAGGCCCAGTGAGCGGGGGGCGGAGAGGGAGGTGCCACGGGGACCCTGCGGGGTGAGTTGGACAGGAGGGCCACGGCGGGAAGGGGGACAGGGGCCAGGTGTGGGGGCGGAGGCGCGGAGCCGGCCACCGTGCCTGCCGGGAAGCCGTTTCCCTGCGTGAAGTAGGACGGGGGCAGCTGTCGCCATCCTGACCTGGTCTATGGCTCCCCTCAGACCCATCTGTCCTGAAGACGTTCTCTGAGCCACAGGCAAGGCCCGCCTCCCGCCCCCCTGCCTCCCTGAGCTCCCTCTGGCTCCTGGATTCTGCTCAAAGGCTCTGGAATCTTCTTCCTGGAGAGCCCAGCTGCAGGTGCTTGCCCAAGGCTACACTCCACTTTCAAATCGGCCAGGACGAGAGGGGCTGCAGAGGGGCTGCAGGCAAAGCCCTTCCTCGCCCGGGCCTCGGTTTCCCCGCTTGTGTTAGATCCGGTGCCTCAAGCACTGCAGTTAACGTCTCTCCACCCAGAGCACTGTCCTCCCTTCCTGAGAACTGAGCCGTTTTTTCCTGGGAGGGTCCCTTTCCTAGGGGTGCAGGGGAGCCAATCATGCTGTCGGAGCGGGCCCGTGACCCAAGCCGAGCCCCCCACGATGCAGCCACAGGGACCGATGCATAGAGGGCGGCGGGTCAGGCCAGTCAGAGTACCTTGGGCCTACTGTCGGGCCCTGGGCAAGCCCTCCTTTTCTGGGAGAGCTAAGGCACGATGGCAGCCTTGCCTGCCCTGCAGAGAGGCCAAGAATGTAGCCCAGTAAAACTGGAAACAGATCTGGATAAGCACCTGGATCCAGGCTTGCCTGAAGCCACCATATCTCTAGACTTCTCAAATAACTTTTTTTCCCCCCTAGATTAAGTTGTATTCCTAAAATTTGTACCCAAGAGTTCTGAACAGCACAGCCACGCAGGGAAAGAGTCAGAAGCTGTGTGTGAGCTCATCAGAAGAGGATCTGGTTTAATTAGCAGCAGTAGCTTCATACACAACCTCTGACCTGCCACCTGTTTGCCTTCTTGGAGCTAAGAGTCGCAAGGGCCCTTCCTGTTTGGGCTTCTACAATCTTGGCTGCATTACTGGAGGCTGACGGTGGACTCGGGAGGGGAGGGCCATGCGCCCTGTCCCTGCCCTTGGGCCTGCTCCAAACCGGCTGGCCAGCAGCCTAGCAAAGGTCATTTCTATGCCCCCCGGCGAGTGCCGGCTTCCTTCCTCCTTGGGCCGCAGGAGGTGTCTCAACCATATTTACTTTCTGTCTGGCGAGGAGCTGATTTTGCAGCTCTGGTGAAGACCGGCTTAGAGAGGGGGAGCCAGGCTGGGGCGCGTGCACGGGGGGGGGGGGGGGGGGGGGGGGGGGGGGGGGGGGGGGGGGGGGGGGGGGGGGGGGGGGGGGGGGGGGGGGGGGGGGGAGCAGGCGTGGGACAGATGGGCGGCACCTCCTCACCAGGTAGGCGATGACGTCATAGCCTTGCTCCTTCAGCCACACGAGGATGCAGGAGGTGTCCAGGCCGCCGCTGTAGGCCAGGACCACGGAGCCCTTGCTGGACATGTCTGGAGGGACACAGGGGAGCTGAGCACCCAGGACCAGCCGGCCCCACAGATCGCCCCACCTCAGCTTTAGTGACCTTGTCCTGCTGGGGTGGGAACAGAAGGCCACCTCCCTGCATCTGCCCCCACCCCACCCCACCCCACCCCACCCAGCCTCGGACCCTGGGCCCGGCCCGCCTCGCTGGCCCGGAATTCATTGGGACAGCAGCCTTTGGAGCTGGTGGGGGCGGCAACTCTGGGGCCTGAACCCACAAGCTGAGGCCGGGTGTTCCGGACCCAGGTCCAGTGTGAGAGCCGGCAGCTGAGGGTCCCCCCCACAACCGCCCCTTGTCAGGTTAAGACAGCACACGGGTCCCCCTGAACCCCCACCGTGACCCCGTGACATGGGCGCTGTCATTCCCACGGGGAGGCAGAGTGAGGGCTCAGAGGGGTGAGCAGTCAGGGTCACAGGGCAAATGTGGGTCTGGCGCTCTTTCCCGGCAGTAGCCGAGTGTAGCCGCAGCGGGTGATGGTTCTGCCGGTGACTTCAACCCTCGCCTCCACTGGGCCTTCAACCACCTGCCAGGCCCTGTCCCCGACTGCCCAGAACTGGACTGCTGGTGACTCAGCAGGCCCTGACCCCGGAGCCAGCAGCAGTCCCCATGGCAACCGCAGCCAGGCAGCTGGCCACCGAAAGTGGAGGGGAGGAGGGAGGAAGGGGAGGACCAAGAAGTACCTGGGACTGGTGCGGGTTCCTGCCGTTGTCCGGAGTCTGGTCACAGTCTGAACCGCTCTGCAAAAGCAAAAGCTGCTCAGCTGCCTGACAGGGCAGCTCAGGGGACCCGAAGCCCTGGACGCCCCCCCAGAAACCACCGAATCCCTGGGAGCCGCCTGGGACTGGCTGAGGGGGAGCCTCAGCACCGCCTGCCCAGCCTCCGGCCTCAGGAGGCCGCTCAGAGCCTGCATGCTCTCCTGATCCTGTGTGCTTCTACGTGACAGGGCTGCTGGTGTGACTAGCTGACCGCTGTACCCCCTTGCATACTGTATTTCTTTAAAATTTTCCATACTGCCAGGCATGGTGGTGCACGCTTGTAATCCCAGTACTTGGGAGGCTGAGACCAGAGGATCCGGGTTCGAGGCCAGCCTCAGCTACTTAGTGAGACCCTGTTTCAAAGTAAAGGCTGACAAAATAGGGCTAGGGATGGTAGAATGCCCTTTGAGTTCAATCCCTAGCACCGCAAAAAATTCGATACTGAGGACTAAAGCCAGGGACATTCTACCTCTACATCCCCAGCCCTTTGTATTTTTTTATTCTGAAACGGTCTAAGTTGCTGAAGTTTTCCCTAAATTGCTGAGACTGGCCTCGAACCTGCGACCCTCCTGTCTCAGCCTCCCAAGTACTGTCTGGTACCACGCTGGGCTCCGTTGCATATTTTTTCAAGAGTTCTATTGGGATGTGATTGACATAGGCTAAAGTGCATATATTTATATGCGATTTATATCCCCCCCCCCCCAGGGGATTGAACCCAGAGGGCATTCTACCTGTGAGCTACACCCCCAGTCCTATTTTTATCCTTTATTTTTGAAAGAGGGTCTCACTAAGTTACGGAGTGCCTCACTAAGTAGCTGAGGCTGTCCTCGAACCCAGATCCTCTGGTCTCAGCCCCCCAAGTACTGGGATTACAAGCGTGGGCCACCACACCTGGCTAAACTGCATATATCTAAAGCATCCAGTTTATCAAGTTTCAACATGCGGGTACGCTCATGAACCTGTCACAATCCAGATTTAAACACAGCCGTCTGATGTCGAGCCCTCCTGTTTGTAGCAATCCCCATTTCAGAGTCAGGGAAACTGAGGCTCAGGTAAGGGAACTTGCCCAAGGCCTCGCCTGGCAGGTAAGCAGCAGAGCTGGACTCAAGCCCCTGTCCACACCCCGCTGCCTGAAGGTGCAGGCCACGCCTCCCTGGGAGGCCCAGGAAGGGAGAGGTTGGGGAGCCTGGGTGGGGGGCGAGGCAGGGGGAATCAGTGCTGGCCCCAGATTCACCCAGCTCCTAGAGACACCCCTGCTTCTCTCCCCTCCAACAATACCAGGAGCCAAGATGGGGGCACGGCCGTGGGGGGAGGGGCAACTTCACAAGACAGACCAGCCTCCGTGCTTCCTCCGGCCTCTCCCTGCTGGAGCCCATGGCATGCTGGACTCCACCCCCCCCCAAGCTCTGTGACCCAAGGACCGACTCCAGGGGCCTGGGACAAGGCTCCAAAAGTCTGCACGTGCCCACCCAGGCTGCGTGTGAGCACGGGCTCGGAGGCCCCCGCCTCAAGTTGAACCCTGTGAAGGAAGGTACATAGCTGGAGCATGTTCCCAAAGGTGCAGGCGCGTGTGCCTGTGCACGCCTCTGTGTGCCTGGGGGTGTGCATCAGAGGGCACATTTGTGTGCGTGAGCTTGTGTGTGTCTGTGGCGTGTCTGGGTTCGCACATGCACATGTGTGTGTGTGTGTGTGTGTGTGTGTGTGCATGCTCATGCGCCGTGTTTGGGCCTGTGCGTGCACGTACAGACAAGCTGGGCAGGTGGGCTGGGAAAGAGTGTAACGGGACACTAGTGTCGCTCCTGCCTCCAGCACCCCTCCCCGCCCACCACCAAGGTGCCCGAGCGGTGGGAGGAAGTTGAGCCCAGGGCCTTGAGCTGGGGAGGGACAGACAAGGAGCAGCGCGGTGGGGGCCTCCCCTCTGCAGCAGGGCGCTGTGGCCAAGCCCTCCAGACCCCGGTTAGGCGGCTTCAGCTCTCTGAGCCTGGCTGCTCATCTGCAGGGTGGGGCGGAGGGTGGCCCATCCCCCACAGGGCAACTGTAAGGAGCCCAGGGTGGGGCACCCAGCGCAGGCCCACCAGGCACCATGCCACTGCTATGGCTGACCTCGGCAAGTCCCTCATTCTCAAGGCCTCAGTTTCCCCATTTGTACAACCTAAAAGCCCCTTGGGTTCAGACACCCGGCTTCCTTCCCTGGGGAGACACCTGGCAGATTCTGGGCAGAACTCGGGCTTCCCCAGCCCCAGGCAGGGAGGCCTAGGGCAGGTTCCTCCAGCTCCCAGGCCCGTGCCCGCGGCCTCCCGGCCCCCTCGGCCAGTGCAGGCGGCCTCTGTCAGAAAGTGGTGCCTGGGAGAGGGGAGGTGACCTTGTGTCAAACAGCCTTGTGTCAAACCTGCGTTGGCAAGGTGGGGGGCATTCTCTGTGGCCCTGGCCAGAACCATCTGGCCAGCACCCAGGGGACCCAGCCAGGTCAGCCTGGGCACTTCCTCTGCACAGAGGAAAACTCGTGCGGACCTCAAATGTCAGGGCTGGAGTGGCGACAAGAGTACAGGCTGTGTTCAGAGACACACGCATGTCATTTCTGAGTGCCAGGCGCCATTTCCGGCCACTCACAGAGGAGCCACCTCGGGAGCAAGGTGTCCTGGCCACAGGCCAGCGGCTTCAAGCCCAGGAGACTGCGGATGGCTGGCTTTCCACCGCACTCCCTGGGCCCTAGGAGGCCCCGGTCCCTCCCACACACTTGGAGAACCTCCCACACAGCAAATGCCCTAAACACTCGCCACTGATCCATCTCTGTATGCCTCGCACGCCACAGCTCAGGACTAACGCTGCGTGGGTTATGCCTCTAGTGCCCTTCCCTGATGTCCCAACTCAGCCAGGCTTTGATATAATTATGTTTAAAAACAAGACTCCATCTGGGCCGGCAGACTCTCCTACTTTGGAGTTTTCCCCTATCCTCTAGACACCCTCACTTGTGTCTAACAGAGCTGGGCTGCAATTCCACCAGTGGCCTGAAGGAGGCGCACTGTCCTGCTGCAGGATCCAGCCCTGGGTCATTTCCAAAAGGTTTTCGATAAAAATACCCCAAGATAGCAGGCAGGCAGATTAAACAAGCCCACCAGACTCCGGTGAGAGAGGTTCAAACCCTCTGCTAGGAACACTGGGTTGTGGAGGAAAGAACCCATTTGATTAATTTATTCATGTATTCTACTAACATCAGAGTGCTTATGGGTGCCTGGCCCACCCCCATGTCTGGCGAAGATCAACTTTGCTCAAGCAGAAATCAGAGCGTTAGACCTGAATTCCAGCGAGGAATTTGCTTTCCACATAGATGCACCCGGGGAAGCCGTTTGCTCCAGGACTGTATGCTCAGCGAAGGCATCTGGCGGTCCTGGCTGGTCTCCCAGGACCCAAGGCCAAGGGGAGCGGGCCATGGGAAAGTGCTGGCTCAGAGGTGCAGCGGGGCCTGGCTCCACCCCGAGGCTGCGGGGGCACCTGACTTCAGAGTCCAGGGCAGGCGGGCCGACGGCGGGGTGCTGAGACGGCTGAGCGGGCTCCCCTCTCCCCTACCCTGGGTCTGGCCCCAGCATGGGAGCTCTGGGCCCACCTGCTTTGAGCAGAGCCAGAACTACTTCTCAGTGTGGTATGCAGGGGCTCCCCCAGGGACGGGCATCCTTCCAGTCCCAGGACCCAACCCCAGGTTCCCCTCCTCTGGCTGTAATGTAGAGGAAGGCCTGGGGGGAGGGGGCGGGAGGACTTTGGGGATGGGCCACATCCTATCTAACACAGAAGCGCCCATCTAGCCCGAGGCCAAGTCCCTATCTCAGGGAGGAGGGCAGGGACCTCCCCTTCCTTCCATCTTGTATTCTGCATTTCCAGGCACGGCCTCCAGAGCCCTTGGGTGGCTGCTCCCCTGTCTTTAAATGTGTCCTGAGTCCCAGCTAGAAGCTGGGGAGAAACCAGCAGGTGAGGCGGAGGCCCCCTCTCCTCCACCCGCCAGGGGGTGGAGCTGGGTTGGGAGGCATCAAAGCCCCGGGCTCTCTTGTCTACCCCTCGGGAGGGACAGGTCTGTTCCTGCCCAGCATCTACAGCCAGGTCTGGAGAATCCAGAGACAGCCCATTTCACAGAAGGGAACATTGAGGGCGCCACTGCACACACACACCCCATGAGCCCCAGCAGGATGGGCGAGGATTTTCCTCCATTTCACAACAACTCTGCCTCCTTGGAAGGCCCAGCCTCCCGGAGCCAAAGGCAATAACAGCCCAGAGGGCGGACATTTCCTGCGGAGGGGCCCCTCCCACAGCGCCCAGCCCAGAGCCGCAGGAAACTCGGCAGGGAGGAGCCCGCCCTGTGTCTGCGTCCCCTGCAGGGAAAGGAGCCCAGTCACATGCAGAGCCTGGGGCAGGTAGACAGGGGTCTCTGCCCGTCTGCTTTGGGTAAACTGAGGCTCAGAGGAAAGCAGTGTACTCAAGTTCCAGAGGGCCAGGGCTCGAGGTGGGGCTGGAACTCAGATTTCACGTGGATTAAAAGAGGTGGAGACAGATGGAGAGTCGGATCCCGCGGTAGGGGATCGGGGCCCCACACCCTCCGGCCTCCCAAGGTCTCCAAGTGAGGGCTGCGCGGCGCAGAGGAAGCCAGATCCGATAAGGAAAATCTAGAAAGGACCTTGGTTCGCCCAGAGAACGAACAACCTGCGCTGCTCCCCCGCCCGGGGACTCGTGACCCCACCGGGTCCCCCAGGCCCAGAGCGCCTGCGTGTGGGCACCAGGAGCCCGGGCGTCGGCCTCCTTCCCTCCCGCCTGGCCGAGCCCCGGGTGCGCAGCGACTCCGGGGTCCTCCCTGCCCAGCCCCTGGGGTGGCCTGGGTGCGCGCTCCGTCTGGGATCCGGGGAGGGGGCCACCTAGGCTGGGAAGTGGGGAGCGAGGGGGCCCGGGGGTCCTTACCGGGGCCAGGCAGCGGTGGCAGGCGACGGAGCGAGGCCGGGAATAGCGCGCGACCCGGGTTTTAAGCACCGGGCCGGGGGCAGGGCCGGGGACCCGGGACACGTGGGGACACGCGCGCAGAGGCCCCGCCCCCCGGCCGGGCCCCCGCCGGGAGCCTCTCAGAGGTCGCCGTCGCCCGCGGGTGGGCGTGGCCTCGCTCCTGGCTCCGCCCCCTCCCGGCCGACCCTCCTGGCGCCGGTCCTGGGCCGGGCCCCGCGCCAGCGCAGCCTCCCGGGGGCGCACGGGCGTGGGCGCGCGCGGTGCGGGTCTGGGGCCCAGGCCTGGGGGCTGGTGGCGCCTGGGAGGGCGGCGGTGGCTGGAACCCGCGTAGCTGGCAGGCGATCGCAGCCGGCTTGCGAGGGAATTGCCGCTGGGCACTTGGGAAGCGGGTGGGGGTAAAAGTTACTGGAGCGCTGAGCCTCCGAGCCTGCTTGCATCCGGCGCCCCCCTCCAAGTCCTTCTCTCCCCCCTACACCAGCCCCCTGAGCCGGAGCCGGCGTGAAACCCCGCGTGGACCTGGGTGAAGTTGGTACTAAAGGCCCGGGTGGCGTCCCTCGGGCCAGGGATGACAGTTCTTGGCTGTCTCTCCAGAGCATGGCACCTGGCCCCATCCCCCGGGGCACCCAGTAAACGGCATATAAAGACGGGCCAACCGCTGACCCATCCCACAGCAGGAAAGACTGAGGTTGGCGGAGGTGAAGCCTCCGCTTGTAAAATGAGACCGGCCGGCCTCGGGGCCTTCCGAAGACTGTCTGCAGTGGAAGTTTCCCAACTTGGTCTGGAAGTCCCAGGCGCCAGGCCCTGCAACCCAGGGTCCCAGCCAAGGTCACTGCGCCCTGGTCAGGACTGGCCCTTGGAGGGGAAGTCCCTGGCTCAGCTAGTTCTGAATCTGGGCAGTTGGGAGCCCCGGGTTCCCCCCCCCCCCCCCGCAGACACCCTGAATCACCATCTGGCTGTTTGGTGCAGCTGGTACCCATCCGGACCCCCCCTTCCTCTGCTACCTGGATATTCCAGCCATGGCCAGGAACAGCAGCGGTGAGTTCTTCCAAGAGGGGAAAGTTGTCTGATCAATTTAAAAAACAAACCCACTGGATCGCAAGTTCAAGTTCGTGTCCAGCCTCAGCTACTTAGTGAGGCCCTTCGCAACTTAGTGAGACCTTGTTTCAAAATAAAGAATAGCCAGGAGTGGTGGCGAACGCTTGTAATCCCAGCATTTGGGAGGATGAGACTGGAGGATCTGGGTTCGAGGTCAGTCTCAGCTGCTTAGTGAGGCACTCCGTAACTTAGTGAGACCCTGTTTCAAAATAAAGAATAAAAAAGCTTGGAGGTAGAATGCCCCGGAGTTCCATCCCCAGTACCAAAAAAAAAAAAAAAAAAAAAAAAAACCAACAACAACAACAAAAAATAGGGATGGGGTGTAACTCAGAGGTAGAATGCCCCTGGATCCAATTCCCAGTACTGCAAAAGAAAAATAAATAAATAAAATAAAAATAAAAACAAGGCCACAGCTTCAAGACCCCCGGAGTCCCCTGGCCCCATGGCGCCCGAACCCAGGTTGTGCCCATGACGATACAGTGAACCAAGGTGCCCGGGGGGAAACCGAGGAACGGCCTCGGGGCAGCCACTCTCCACAGCTGCCTCAGTTTCTCCTCTGTAGAGCCCGCCCATGGGAGGGCAAGTGTTTGCATTATCTTCCTGAGTTTCCATTTTCCAGACTACCCTATTCTTTTTTTTTTTTTTTTTTCCAGTACTAGGGATTGAACTCAGGGGCATTCTACCTCTGAGCTACATCCCCGGCCCTATTTTATTTTTTATTTTGAAATAGGGTCTCACTAAGTTGCAGAGTGCCTCACTAACTAGCTGAGGCTGGCCTCGAACCCGGATCCTCCTGTCTCAGCCTCCCAAGTACTGCGATTACAAGCGTGCGCCACCATGCCCGGCTAGACTACCTTATTCTTATCCTCGTCACCATTGTACGGACAGAAACCTGCAGCACAGAGAGGGTGTTGTTTCCCAAGGCCACACACAGCAGAATTTGAATCCCTGTGCTAAATTTAGCTGAGGTCTGAGCTGAGCTAGTGGAGAAGCTAAGGTCCCAGTGCCAGGGTTACAGACTGCAGGGACCTTTGTCCCTCCTGCAGAAATGGCTTCAGCCCAGGGGACTGTCCCTTCCTGACGCACAGGCCCTGGTGACGCAAGGGACAGTGAGGTCACTTGCTCCTGAGAAGAGACTGGGGCCTCACACTGCCATCACGCTGAGCACCTGGGGGGAGGGCTGCCCAGCAGCAGAGATCGAGGGTGGACGGACTGGCCAGGCCTGAATGATCATGCTGACACACACCTCTAATCTCAGTACCTGGGAGGCTGAGGCAGGAGGATTGCAGGCCAGCCTCAGCAAGTTCTGAATACCCTGTTTCAAAATAAAAGATAAAATAGGGCTGGGCATGTAGCTCAGAGATAGAATGCCCTTG
The DNA here is from genome assembly GCA_004027655.1 of Graphiurus murinus. Taxonomy (NCBI): domain Eukaryota; kingdom Metazoa; phylum Chordata; class Mammalia; order Rodentia; family Gliridae; genus Graphiurus; species Graphiurus murinus. The sequence goes on from PVLC010024309.1 coordinate 10,301, forward strand.
GGCTCAATTCTCAGTCCCACAAAACAAACAAACACTAATCAAAGCCAGGTACACTGGTGCATGCCTGTCGGCCTTGTACTTGGGAAGCAGAGGCAGGAGGATCACAGGTTTGAGGCCAGCTTTGGCAACTTAGTGAGATCCTGTTTAAGGATAAAAAATAAAAAGGGCTGGGGGTGTAGTTAGAAGATAGAATGCCCCTGGGTCCAATTCCTAGTATCAAATAAGCAAAACAGCCACAATCAGAATGGATCATAAATGGGCCATCCATATCCTTTTTAAACTCTGATGGATCATTTTCCCCCACATCAATTTCTAGTTATTCTAACCATCCTGGTTGAAGACTTCCTTTCCCTACTGACTTATATGGACACCTTTGTTGGAAATAATTAACCGTATAAACGTGGGTCTGTTTCTGGACTCCCTATCCTGTTCCACGTCCTTATCTTTATGTCAATACGACACCATCTTGATTACCGTAGCTTTATCGTAAATCCGGAAGTCACACCGTAGATACCCATCAGCTTTGGTCTTTTGTAAATCTGTTTTTGCTAGTCTATGTTCTTTGCATTTCCACATAAGTAGCAGAAACAGCTTGTTAGCTTACATATTTTTAAAAACCCACTGGGGTTTTGATTGAGAATTGCAATAAATCTATATATCAGCTTGGGGAAAGCTGACATAGCCCATCCATTAATATGGTATACCTCTCTGTTTATGTATAACTTCTTAAATTTCTCCCCCGTGAAAAAATACCCAGTAATTTATTCCACACTATTAACTGCTGTATCCATGAACGATTGTATTGCTCATGGAAGTCAAGTCAATCCGTAGGAGGTTACATCTTGAGACGACCTTCACTTGTTCTGAACTCAGTTTTTAGTTAAAACGAGAGGTGATTCCTTAGGACGGTGGTATATACCCTGGAGTGTCAGAAAGCTGCTCCTTCAGTGTGAAATCCCAAGTAAGAACCTTTTTAAACATATACATCAGTAAGGACCAGAGCTGGGGTTTCAGGTCCCTTTAGCTGATGAGGTTCCAAATGGACTGAGGTGAGGTGGGAAATGACGTGTAACTCCCCTGGGAAGGGCCGGGCTTCTAGGACATTGGTGTGAACAACCTCTTGGGTTAGAGGAGCTAGAGCTGTTGTGGTTATGGGTATGGTTGCTCCAGGGCCCGACTCTGAGATGACTGGTTTATTGAACACCTTAGATGACTTGCCAGGCAGAGTCCTGTCCTTAGGCAAAGGCCCAAGTCCTCCATTCAGAGACGAGAAAGGCTTGGCGTGTTGGGGCACCTTTGCTAGGTGGCGTAAAAGACCTCGGTTTCCACGGAGGTGCTGAAAGACCCATCTTGGCTCACAGGTCTGAGCCGAGTTTTATGGTTTCCAGGGCACAGGTCTTGCCTAACTTTCATCACATTTACTTCTAAGCATTTTAACTTTTTGATGCTGCGGCAAATGATATTTTACTGCTTTTAATTGTTTGTTGCTAGTATATGCAAGTGATTTTTTGTATATTGGCTTTGGATTCTGCAACCTGGCTAAATACACTGATTCTGGTAGGTTTTTGTAAATACCTCAGGATTGTCTATGTAGACAATAGTGCTGTCTTAGAAGAGAGATGGTTTTACTTTTTTTTTTTTTTTTTTTTTTTTTGCGGTACTGGGGGTTGAACTCAGGGGCATTCTACCTCTGAGCTACACCCCCAGGCCTATTTTTTATTCTTTATTTTGAAACCGAGTCTCACTAAGTTGCGGAGTGCCTCATTAGGTAGCTGAGGCTGGCCGCGAACCTGGATCCTCCGGTCTCAGCCTCCCGAATGCTGGGATTACAAGCGTGCACCACCACGCCCAGCTGGTTTTACTTTTCCCTTTATTATCTTTGTGCCTTCTCTTTTCTTGCCTTATTGCAATGGCAGGACACCCAGTACAATGCTGAATAGTCTTTGTGACAGCCGCTATTCTTGCCTTGTTCCCGATCTTACGGAAAAGCTTTCGTTCAGTCTTTCACCAGTGAGTGTGGTGTTAGCTGTAGTTCTTTCATATATTTGTGTGTGTGTGTGTGTGTGTGTGTGTGTGTGTGTGTGTTTTACTGGGAATTGAACTCAGGGGAGTTCTACCTCTTAGCTACACCACCAGCCCTTTTTATTTTTTTATTTTTAAAGAGCATGTTGCAAGATTGCTGAGAGTCTTGTTAAATTGCTGAGGCTGGCCTCAGATCTATGATCCTCTGGTCTCAGCCTCCCCAGTACTGGGATGACAGGCATGTGCCACTGTACCTGACTCTGATTAGTGTTTGTTGTTGCTGGGTGTTTTTTTTTTTTTTTTTTCTTACTTGTAGTAGTGAGGATTGACCCAGGGAAGTTCTACCTCTGAGCTACACCCCTCCCCCAGCCTTTTCTTTCTTTTTTTTTTTTTTTTCAGTTTGAAACAGGATCTCTCTTGGTTGCTGAGAGTCTCACTAAGTTGCTGAGGTTGGCCTTGAACCTGTGGTCCTCCTGTCTCAGCCTCCCAAGGATTGGGGATGACTGGCATGCACCACTGTGCCTGGGTCTGATTCGTGTTTACATATTTATTTTTTAGAGGTGGGGGGGGGCTGAATCCAGGGGCATTCTACCTCTGAGCTTCACCCCTAGCCCAACTTTATCTTTTATTTTGAAACAGAGTCTTGCTAAGTTGGTCTCACTGAATCCCCCAGCGAGCGATGGGCCTACATGTAGCCTGTGCACCTAACTGTGGAGGGGCCTCCTGCCACCCGAGGAGGGGCCAGGTCCTCACCCCATAACCAGGCTCGGGCAGTGGCGCCAGAAACCGAGAATAACCTCCAGGCTGGGCCTCAGCTCGCCAGCCCCAACCGGAGGAACACCGAGTCCAGCTAGGGGATTCTTGGAAACGCTGCATCAGGGAGTTTAATGAGTGACCCGGGGGTTGTTTTCCGCAGCCTCGCTGGTGCAGCCGGAGCCTCTGTGATCAGGTGGCACCTGGGGGCTGGGCGGCTGTACCCGGCCTCCGCCAATGACTGCTGGAAAATCGGGAGTGGAAACCCGCGCTCTGGGTGCCGCTCTGGCTGCATCGGGGTGCGAGGCCCCGCCCCTCCTGGGGGGCAGTCGCTGCTGCGGGTGGGGAGAGGGCTGGGGGCCCCCGGAGGCGGAGTGAGGCTGGCTCTGGGCCTGGGTCAAGCCTCGTGGGCCACGGGGCCGCTGCAGGGTCCAGGGAGAGTCGCTCCTTCTCACCAGTGGAGCCTCGGAGGGAAGAGGAGGAACGTGGGGGGAGGGGAGAGCCAGAGGGCCCGGGTGAATGGGCCCCTGGTTCTCCCTCTCCTCCTTCCCTGCAGATTGGAGACAGGAAAGTCAAGTGGTTAGAGCCGAGCCGGGGACTCTGGAGTCAGAGGGCCCTGGCTGAGTCCTTTTCTCCCCCTCTAAGCTGTGTGAGCCTGGACAAGTGGCTTCCCTTCTCTGAGCCTCTATTCCTTCATCTGTGAAATGGGGAAAATATTTCTTGCCTGTGGAGATTGTGGGAGAGTCAAAATAAACTCGAGTTCCTAGCCACTGGACAGAGACTCAACGAATGTTAGTGTTTTTGTTTTGTTTTGTTTTCTGCGGTACTGGGGATTGAACCCAGGGGCATTCTACTTCCCGGCTCCACCTCCAGCCCTATTTTTTATTCTTTATGTTGAAACAGGGTCTCGCTAAGTTGCGGAGGGCCTCACTAAGTAACTGAGGCTGGCTTGGAACCCAGATCCTCCTGTCTCAGCCTCCCAAGTCCTGGGATTACAAGGGTGGGCCACCATGCCAGGCTCAAATGTTAGTTTTATAAACATGAAGGGCCTGGACAACACAGAGAAGCTGGCAGGAGAGGTGGGGTAAGAGAGGAGTAGGCACCTTCCCCCCAGCCAGTCTTCACCTCTGCTTGGATTCCACCCCCAGGGCTGGTCTTATCTGTCCTCCTGGGCTGCAAAGTCCCTGGCTCCATAAAAAATTAACAGCCCAGCAGAGAGTAGGCCTCAAGTTTGGACCCGTGGCCCTTAGGGTTGCACAAAGAGGGGCGTTCAGCTTACAGAAAGTGCTCACATGCGGGGACTGGACAAATGGGATTTGGAGGGGCCTGGGAACCCCTCCCCTCCGTCTCCCTCCCCCCCACCTCTCTTCTGCTCAGCCTGCAATTGCGCTAGTGGTGTGACTTAAAGCAGGAGTCAGCAAGCTATGGTCTGTACATGGTTTTGTAAAGCCCGAGTGCAAACTAAGAATGGGGTTTATGTTGTAAGCGGCTGGAAAGGGTCAAGAGAAAAATAAGATTTCACTGCGTGTGAAAATGATTTGAACGTGTAAGCCAATCACTTGAAAGTGTGCACAAATGAAGTTTCACTGGAACACACACTTACATTTCTGTTGGCAGAGGGAGATTGCATATTCCGCAAAGCCAAAAAAAAAAAAAAAAATGTACACTCTGGCCCTTTACAGAAGACAGTTGCAGACCCCTGGTTCAAAGGAGGTCTTAGGCCGGAGTCAAGGGTCCCTTGCCCCTTCCTAAGCCTCCTTTTCTCCATAAGTAAAATGGTCACAGCTAAATTATCTGAATTTGTTTGATTATTATTACTATTAGTAGTAGTAGTAGTGTGTGTGTGTGTGTGTGTGTGTGTGTGTGTGTTACTGGGGATTGAACCCAGGGGTATTCTACCTCCAAGCTACACCCCTAGTCCTATTTTTATTTTGAAACAGGGTCTCACTAGGTTGCTGAGAGTCTCACTACTTGTTGAGGCTAGCCTCAAACCTTGTATCCTCCTGTGTCAGCCTCCGAAATACTGGGATTACAGGCGTGTGCCACCACGCCCGACTTTGTTTGACTATTATAACCAGCACAATTGGCCTCCGTAGCTACAGATTTTATATCCCAGATTCATTCTCCACTGGGCCAACCTCGTCCTGTTGAGTGTCCCTGGGGAGAACTAACGGTTACATTGTTGCTTACAAGGGAGGGCTAACCATTTCACTGTTGCCTCTGGGGGGGGGGCAACCATTACATTGTGGCTTGTGTGAGCTCGGAAGTTAGGGCCAAATCATGGCCTTTGTACTGAATATATGGCTGACTTTTTTTTTTTTTCCCCTGTAATTACTGCCTAAAAAATTCAGCATAGCCACATTTCCATGTAACAGGTATTATAAGTAACCTAAAGATGATTTAAAGTGCTGAGGAGGATGCTCATAGGTTACGTGCAAATATTTCACCATTTTATAGAAGGGGCTCAAAAATCCATAGATTTTGGTATCCCTGAGGATCCTGGGAGACAAATGTAAATCAAAATGTCATGTTGTACACCTTAAATGTATACAATAAAAACTTTAAATAATTAAAAAAAATTGTGGTACTAGGGATTGAGCCCAGGGCCATTCTACCTCTGACCTGTTCCCCATCCTTATTTTATTTTGAAACAGGGTCTTGCTAGGTTTTTGAGGGTCTCTCTAAGCTGCTGAGGCTGGCCTCAAACCTGCAATTCTTTTTTTTGTGTGTGGTACTGGGGATTGAACTCAGGAGCAGTCTACCTCTGAGCTACACCCCCAGCCCTATTTTTTATACTTCGTTTTGAAACAGGGTCTCAGTAAGTTGCGGAGGCCTTACTAGGTAGTTGAGGCTGGCCACAAACCCGGATCCTCCAGTCTTAGCTTCCCAAATGCTGGGATTACAAGCGTGCGCCACCACGCCCGGCTGCCTTAAACAATTAAAAAAAAAATAATTTTCTTTTGCTTACCATGTATTGCTGCCTGTGTAGCACATTTAATTTCCATTAATTCTCCCCACAGTCCTATGGGGGAAGGGGAGACCATCCTGCAGTGTTGATATTTCACAGGAAACAGCCCAGAGAGGTGCCTGAGCCCCCTCTAAAGGAGCAGGGTGTGCAGGACTCCTAATCCAGCGCTCTAGAATTAGCATCCTGAAGTAATCTCCCTTGCCATCTAGACCCCTCCTTGTCACAGCAAAATAACTGGACAAAGAGGCCAAGTGAGTTAAAAACGGTTATTTTTATATTACACTCACACTGGGTTTAGGATGACAATGTGTGTGTGTGTGTGGGGGGGGTGACAGCTGCCGCTGCCCCTGCAGGGTGTCCCCTCCCCAGCGCCCCGGCGCCCCGAGTTCTTGGCCAGCTCCACTGGACTTTGGGGGCAAGCCTGGGGGCGCCCGTGGATCACCCACAGACGCTTCTGCTCCAGGCCTACCTAGGGCAGCCTCGAGGTCCTGGGGTCAAGGCTGCGCTAACAGCCCTGTTTACTGAAGGTCTCGCTGACGCACGGGCAGGAGAAGAGGACATTCTGCTTGTCACCGCAGGTGTCACCCACAAGCCTGGCGGGGGTGGGGGTGGGGGTGGGCCGGCTCCTCCCCGCCCCACCCCGGGGGACACGCTGGCCCCAGAGCGGCGGCCAGCGACCTTCGCCCGCTCAGTAGGGGTAGGGGGACACGGCGATGAGCAGGACGTAGACGTTCTGGTGGCGCGGCGCCGCGGCGCGCACGGTGAGCCGGTAGAGGCCGGCGCGGGTGAGCGCGCGGCGGGTGTAGACGGCGCCGTGGCCAGCGCGCAGCGAGCGCAGCGCGAACGGGCTGCGCGGGTCGGGCTCCAGCACGCTGAGCTCCGTGCGGTTGGCGGGGGCGCCGGCGTCGGAGAAGGCGGCCAGGCGCGCCACGTCGTGGTGGGCGCGCACGCCCAAGGGCAGCGGCAGCAGCCGGTACTGCAGCGTGGAGGGGCCGCCCGCGCCGCAGTCCTGCGAGCAGCGGCGGAAGCAGGTCCTGCGGGCGGCACAGACAGAGCCATCCAGGTGGCCATCGAGGGGCGCGGCCCGTGCGACCCCCACCCCTCGTGCTGCTCCTGCGCTGCCGGCTCCCGCGCCCCAAAAACGCCTTCCTTGGGGGCGCCACTCAGCCCATTTTAAAGATCAACCAACTGAGGCCCTGAGGACCCAGACACGCTAGACCCCCAGCGGACTTCCCGCCAAGCCCCAAGGCCAAACTTAGTGCCCCCGGGTGGGCTCCTGACCGAGGTTCTCCTGCCTCCCTGTGACCCTATGCGCATGTGTGGAGGACACGTGTGTGTGTGTGTGTGTGTGTGTGTGTGTGCGCGCGCGCGCGCGCGCGCGTGCCGATTGCAAGCCCTGGGGTTTGGCCAGTGTTGCTGATTCCTGCATCTGGGTGTGTGTCAGAGTCCTCGCGGTCTCCCTGCTCCCGGGCGCCACGCACACCCGCCCACATTCTGGGTGCGGGGGACACGGGCGAGCTGGCCCCTGGGCGGCTGCACGCTGGCTGTGCTGTACTATGGGTGCAGCGGCGCCCTGGCCCAGGACTGGAGAGGGCTGTCCAGCCACACTGGACACGGACCAGAGCAGAAGCTGCCCGGCCCCTGGAGGTCGAGGGGCCTGTCCCCTTACCCTGGGCTGGGGCCCTGCCGGTAGGTGGCGGGGCAGGGCGTGTCCACACACTGGTAGCCGCCTCTGGTGTTGAAGCACATCTGGCCGGGCCCACACTCGATGCCGTCTTCGTCACACTCGTTGATGTCTGGGTGGGGCAGAAGGTGGAGTATGTGGGAGAGGAATGCCTTCAGAGGACCAGCCAGGCAGCGGTCCCTGTCCCCCGGCCCCTGACAGCCCAGCCCGGAGGCTCCTGCACCGCCCTGACTCCCCAGGACTTGGGACTTGGCAGGGCATGGTGGTGGCCCTGTAGGGACTTCCTGAAGGGGGAAGCACTTGGGGGTCAGAGGACATTACGACTGCCACCAGCAGCAGTGCCCAGCCTCTTCGGGTGCCCTCTGAGGGACTTCATGTGAGTCCCGTTCCACTCTCTGGGGCTCAGAGAGGCTCAGAGAGTGCCGGGGACACACACAGCAGAGCTAGGAGTGGCCCTGGGGTTGCCTTGGGGTTCTGCCTGGGGTGTGAAGTGTGGGCAGGGGGGGTGCTGCAGGAGCCTGGGGTGACGTCATCACCCCACTGAGCCCAGTCGTGAAGGGGGGGGAGGGGACAGGAAGGCCCCCGCTCACCCTGGCAGTTCTTCCCGCTGGGGAGGAGGCGGTAGCCGGTGGGGCAGAGGCACTGGTAGCTGCCCTCAGTGTTGCGGCAGGCGTGCTGGCACAGGCCTCTCACCCGGCACTCGTCCAGGTCTGGCCGGCCATGGCGGGGGACGGGTAGAGAGAGGCTGAGTCACAGACGCCGGTGGCCGCACGCCTGCCCTGGCTCTGGGCAGAACAGGGACGCCCCTTCCCCACCCACCCGGCTTCCGGGCTGGAGAGTAGGGTCCCTGCTCTGCCCCCCAAAGCCTTCGAGGGGCGTCACACCCACACACAGAGCCCTGTGCCGGGCAGGAGGCTTGGGCCGGCGTCTCCAGCCGCTTGGTCCCTCTCTTCTGTCCAGCGCCAGCCGCCAGGGGCCACACTCACTCCACGTGGCACCCACTAGTCCCCCTTCAGGTCTCCTGTCTGCCTGGCTCTCCCCCCACACACACCTCCTGGATGTCTGTCTGCCTGGCTGCTTTACTCTGAGCACCCAAACGGGTGTTTCTCAAAGTGGCTTCCTGGGAACCCCTGTTTAGGAGGCCCTCCCTCCCTTGGGACAACCTGCCCTGAAGTGAATGGTTCAAAAAATGCCCCAGCCCGTTAGCACAGCAGAGGCTCGGGGCCCTCTGCCCCCTCCCACCCGGGTTTCCAGATTCATGGGTGGCGGCCCCCGGCCCCACCTAGGAGTCCCAGCTAACAGGACGTCCTCCGGGGCTGGCTGGCGCCCAGCCTCACCTGTGCAGATGCCGTTCTGTCTGAGGAAGCCTGGGGGGCACCAGGCCCGGCCCATGCTGCTCGAAGCCCCAGGGCCTGGCCGGAGGGACACCCAGGCCTGGTAGGAGCCCCCCAAGACAGGGGCCCGGGGCCGCAGCCAGGGCACGAAGGGGCCCAGGCGGCTGACGGTGGTCACGTTGTGTCCGCCCTGCTCCAAGGGCGCGCAGGCCTTGCCGTCGCGCAGGAGGGTCTGGCCCGGCGGGCACAGGCAGCGGTAGCTCCCCTGGAGGTTCTGGCACTGGTGGGCGCAGGGCCGGGGCAGCCGCAGGCACTCGTTGACATCTGCAGAGGGGAGAGGGCCGGGCAGGGGGCTTGTACTGCTCCTCCCGGCTGCCCGCCGCCCGCCACTTGCCCTTCACATCCTGGCCATGGGTCTCTCTGCGCTACCTCCAGCTTCCTCGCGGCTCCACAACCCACCTCCCCAGATCTGCGCATCCCCGGGTCCAAGCTTGTGGCTGCCCTGTTGGGTCCATTCCTCCTGCTAAGCCCCTCCGAGGTCCACCCCTCGCCTCTGCCCTCCTCCTCCCTGTGTCCTCCAGGAAGGTGACCCTGCAGGGCGGTGGCACCCAGGCCCCCCAAGCCCAGTCAGTGTTGCTACGGCTTGACTCCTTCTCCGAACTCACAGGCACCATCAGCACCAATGCCCACGGCCGAGCCAGGGGTGCCAACGGGGGTCCCCGACAGGGAGGGATCCTCGTACCTAGGCAGGGCAGGCCAGGGCCCTGGACCCGGTACCCCCGGGGACAGCTGCAGCGGTGACCGCCTGGGGTGTTCTCACACAGCTGGTTGTAGTGACACTGGTCCAGCTGGTCCAGACATTCGTCCACATCTGGGGGCAGGAGTGGGGCTTAGCCCAGAGCCCCTCCCCGAGGGATCACCACCCCCTGTACACCTGCCCCTTCTCCAGCGGTGGTGCCAACTGGCTGAACGCTAGCCCGGGCTCCCCCTCCCGTGATACCACGTGGAGGGCAGCAAGGCTCTGGCTAATCTCTGGGATTCTGGGAGTGCGGCCGGGCCCCTCCCAGTGCCCCTCACCTTCACAGCCGGCCCCGTCAGCGGCCACTCGGAAGCCGGGCCCACAGTCAGGCAGGCAATGGTAGGACCCCAGCAGGTTCACGCAGCGCTGGTCCTCCGGGCAGGGGCGGGCGTCCCAGGCACACTCATCCACATCTGGGGGCAAGCGGCCTCGTGAGCACATGCCCGGCCCTCCTTGCCATCCGGCCCCAGCCCAGGAGCCCTGGCAGGAAGGTCCACGGCGCTCCTGCTCCCTCTTTCCAGCACACCCGCCCAGGGTTCCTGCAGGCTCCTGCAGACTGTGCCCCCTCAGGCATCCTGCTGGAGGCTCAGCCGACCTCTCGGCACCAGGTGGAGTGGGGTGGGCACAGTATCAGGACACTCGGGGTGTGGTTTCCCATCCAGCAACTCTGCTCCAGGGACAGGCAGAGGGAGCAAGCCAGGCCAATGAGCATCCACCCCCCAGCCAGCCCTGATTGCTCAGAACGGATGCTGGGTATGGGGAAGCTTCCCCCGGCTCTGCCTGTGTGTCTCTGGGGATTTCCACGAACCCCCTGGCACCTGAGCCTTCCCGTCTACAGCTCTCTAGGCACCAGGAAGGCACAGGGCACTGGAATCCCCAGCGGTATCCATGCCTTCTGGAACACACATTGCTGGAGGTAGGCGCACCTGGCCGGGGCCCTCCGGCACACCTGAACCAGGTCCTAGCCAGGCGTCTCCCCTGCGGCCACTCACCCCTGCAGCTCCTGTCATCCCAGGCCAGGGCGAAGCCGGCTGGGCAGGAGCAGGAGAAGCGGCCGGGCGCGTTGAGGCAGGAGTGGGAGCAGGGGCCGGGCCCCTCCAAGCACTCGTCCCTGTCTGGGCGGGGAGAGAGCTGGTAGTTTGCACTCCCAGCCCGCTGGTGGAGAGGGAAGGTGCATCCCAGTCTGGGAGTCCTCCCTAGTCCATGCCAAGGGGAGGGGAGTGCTCACCTGCACAGAACTCGCCCTGTGCGTCCAGCTCAAAGCCCTCGGGGCAGCCAACTTCATTCTCTTCTGGAAGACAAAGGGGATGTGCCCTAAGGACTGGCAGAGCTCCCTCCCGGGGCTGGTTCAGTCGGGATCTCAGCCCTCTCCAGAGCCAGCCGGTGCCCGACAGGGAGCTCCTTCCACCCTCAAGCCCGGGCCTGCCAGAGGCGGCTGCTGTACAACATGCCCGGTCATGGAAATGCGCCCCATGGGCTTCTAGAGAGTCAGGGCGACCCAGAAGAAACCATTAAAGATGAGCAGAAAGCAGCGGGTCACGTGCGCAAAACTGCGCCAAGAACCTGGTGATGGAGGTCTTCTGGGATCACGGTTTCCCGGGACAGGGAGACCAAAGGCAGAGGTCAGAGGTGGGCAGGTGGGTTTTGGAGACAGGATGGAGACCAGATTGCCTACAGGGATGGCCACCTTTTTTTTTTTTTTTGCGGTACTGGGGATTGAACTCAGGGGCATTCTATCTCTGAGCTAGACCCCCAGCCCCATTTTTTATTCTTTATTTTGAAACAGAGTCTCACTAAGTTGCGGAGTGCCTCACTAGGTAGCTGAGGCTGGCCACGAACCTGGATCCTCCGGTCTCAGCCTCCCAAATGCTGGGATTACAAGCGTGTGCCACCACGCCCGGCTGATGGCCACCCTTTTTATCATGGCTGCTGGGACCTGGCTAGGGTTCCGGGGTCGGGACTTCCATGCTAGCACCTTGCAAGGCCGGCCATGCTGTTCCCCACATGTAGATGGGAACACAGGATGGGGAGGGCCGGGGCTGTGCTGCCGAGGTCCCAAAGCCAAAAAGGTACAAATGGGACTTGAACCAGGTCCACCGTGGTCTTCCCACCGCTCATTCAATGTTAAAAACTTTTGGGAGCCGGGCCTGGTGGCACACGCTTGTAACCCCAGTACTTGGGAGGCTGAGATAGGAGGATCACAGGTTTGAGGACAGCCTCAGTAAGTAGTAAGACTTTCATCAACCTAGTGAGCCCCTGTTTCCAAATAAGAAGTAAAATTGGGCAGGGGTGGGGGGTGGGTAGCTTAAAGGTAGAATGCCTCTGGGTTCAATCCCCAGTACCACAAAACAAAACAAAAACAGAAAACCACCTTTCGGGAGCTCAGATAATGACAGGTGTGCTGTTAGTGCCCCCTGGGTGAGACTACAAAGCAAGTTCCTAAGGGTCTCCAGGGGTTCCAACAGTGGCTCTGGTCCCATGGGTGGGGCCTGGGGGTGCAGGCATGTTTGGAGGAGAGGGTGGGGTGGGGCCTGACCTTTGGGCCTGAGGTTTGCAGACTGACTTGCAGAGCTGGGGTGCGGGGAGGAGGGGAGCGACAGACAGGGCTGGAGTTTGCAGAGCAGCAGGGAAGCTGTACCCAGCCCCTGCCAGTGGGCCAAGGTCAGAGTGCAATTCAGCCAGCCGCGGCTGGCCCCTGGCAGGCTTTGGCAGGATGGGCAGGGGCAGAGGAGGTCTGAGCTCAGCTCACCGGCTTGCAGGGCTGCGGTGAGCTGGAAGCGCACAGCCTGGGCCTCGGGGTCAAAGGCCGAGCTGATAGCCGAGGCCCTCAGGTGCTGCACCAGCTGGGGCTGGACGCCCAGTGCCGCCTCGTACTGGATGCTGTGGTTGCAGTGCAGGAACGCCGGGTGGGCGTCTTGCAGAAAACGCTGGGTAGAGCCCACAAACAGCTGGCCCGGCCCTGTCTGCACATAGCTTTCCTGGAAGTCCTAGGGGCAGGGGAGGAGAAAGCCTGGGGTTCCAGCTTCCAGGGATCTTGGGCTGGGGGTTGGGAAGGGCCTGGGCAGGCCTCTCTGCTCTTCCTCTGGGCAGCTCCGGCCCTTCTATGTTCTTGCTTATGGAGCGGGGAGAACGTTCTGTCTCCCAGTCCCCCAGAAGCACTGTCCAGCCTCATTTCAATAGCCAGCCCTACTCCAATCCAGGCCCGGCCCTGTGGCTGGGGGGCCAGGAAGGACACGGGGCCTTTGTGATTGGGGGAGGGGAGCAGGACACGCTGTCTCGCCCATGCAGGGCCTGGCCGCACCTGCACTTGAAGATCCGCCCCAGCCAGGCTCTCGGGGATGACGCCGTTGACCGCCACGTCGAGGAGGAGGAGTCCATCGGGATCCAGGCCCCGGGCCACCTGCGTCATGGTGAGCAGCTCCCCTGCAGACCCAGAGTCACCTCGGGGAGGGGTCCTGGGCGCCGGCCTCAGCCCCCACCTGGCCCGGGGAGCCCGGCTCACCGGTAGCAAACGTCACGTGGGACTCCTGCCGGAAGCTGCCGCCGGTCAGGGAGTGGCCGTTCAGGGCCTGTCCACTCTCTCCAGCCAAGGCCCAATAGACGGGGGAGATCGCAGCCACCAGCACCCGCATCAGAGGCCCTGGACAGGGCGGGGTGTGGGCGCCGGGTCAGGGCTGGGCACTCTCCTGCTGTAGATCCCTCCATGGCTCCCTACTGCCCCCAGGAGAGCTCGGCCCTTCCCCTCCCGGCTCACCCTCAGCCATTTGACCACCATTTGTGCCAGTAACTGAGCCACAACCTGGGAATCGGCAAAGGCGAATATATATTCATGGAATCGTGGTGAAAATTAGTAAAACAGGCTTTTACAAACAAAGGTATGTCACTTGTCGATAATCAAGTCAGCTCAACAAATATAGATTATGGCTGCCGGGTCACCAGGAAGACTGAGACTCCACAGGTTGTCATTATATACACATTTGCCGGACCGGGTTGAAGATCAACTGAGTTTCCTAACTTGCAGACACCTTCCGGAAGAGCCCAGGGGAAGGCAAATTGTTCCAAACCATTGACTTTGAAAAAAAGAGCCAAAAATGGCCGTGGGCATGGATTCTCAGATCTCCAGGTGCCGCCTGGCCCTCTTGGAGCTGGGGAATCACACACTGGGCCAGGGAACACTACCCCGTCTCCGATGGCTCGGCATCAGGGGCAGTGCCAGCTCTGTAATATTAACAGGAGGAAGCTGGGTCGCTGTGCACCGGCAGAACCTTCTCAACCTCTCTGTGCCTCTGGCTGTCACACAGAGCCTGGCCCACCGGCCGGGGACCAGCTGTTTTCCCATGGCTCCTGCAGCTGGGATAAGCAGCGACATCTGGACAACACCTTGCTTCGTTCCCTCTCTGCTGACAGCCAGCTCCAAGTGACCTCGGTCAAAGGTCAAAGTCTCCTGACCCAGGCTCCTCACACCACATGGGGCTGGGGCTCGGGGAACCGCAGAGGGGCTGTGTTTAGCCAACGCGCTGCCCTCTCCCTGCTCCGGGGGCCTGCGAGGGGCCTCGGGCCCCCAGGGAGGGCGCAACGGCAAGGTCCCGGAGGACTGGGCTGTACGCCTCGCCAGGACAGTCCTTTGCTCAGGGAGCGCTGCTGGTAAATCTGTGCACAAGAGGCCACATTCCCGGTTCCTGGGTTTACTAGCTCATCTAATTCTCCACGTTTCCCCCTCTCGGTCCCTCCAGTCGGCCTCCCTTGGTCATTTCTGGTCACCCTTCTCTTTTCCATCTGCTTTGGACTTAACCGTGGAACCCCACCCCTCTCCCAGGCAATCGGCAGCTGCGAGCCGGGTTGCTGAGCAGCCCCAGAATCTGACCATTTCACATTCCCTGTTGGATTTTTTCTTTTTCTTTTCTTTTCTTTCTTTTTTTTTTTTTTTTTTTTTTTTTTTTTTTTTTTTTTGCAGTACTGGGGATTGAACTCAGGGGCATTCTACCTCTAAGCTACACCCCCAGCCCTATTTTTTATTCTTTATTTTGAAAC
>PVLC010024310.1:0-24799 GCA_004027655.1 Graphiurus murinus
TTGCGGTACTGGGGATTGAACTCAGGGGCATTCTACCTCCGAGCTATACCCCCAGCCCTAATTTTTATTCTTTATTTTGAAACCGAGTCTCACTAAGTTGCGGAGTGCCTCACTAGGTAGCTGAGGCTGGCTGCGAACCCGGATCCTCCGGTCTCAGCCTCCCGAATGCTGGGATTACAAGCGTGCGCCACCACGTCCGGCTTATTTTTCATTTTGAAATAGGGTCTCACTAAGTTGCGGAGGGTCTCACTAAGTAGCTGAGGCATGAACCTGTGATCCTCCTGTCTCAACCTCCCAAGTACTGGGATTATAATAATGCACCACCACACCTGACGTTTTGCCCAGTTTTTAATCAAGTTTCATTCTTACTATTGAGTTCTCCATAATTTATATATTAGCCCCTATCAAATGTATG
Organism: Graphiurus murinus; assembly: GCA_004027655.1. Lineage (NCBI taxonomy): Eukaryota > Metazoa > Chordata > Mammalia > Rodentia > Gliridae > Graphiurus > Graphiurus murinus. The sequence continues at coordinate 416 of PVLC010024310.1, forward strand.
GATTGCAGATCTTTTCTCTCTCTCTGTAGGCTGTCTCCTTACTCTTTTTATCTTTCCTTTGCTTTGAAGAAGTCTTAGTTTGAGGTGATTCCATTTGTCTATTTTTGCTTTTGTTTTGGGGTTCATTTCCAGAACTGAAGCCTGGACAAATGTCATGAAGTTTTATCTCTCTGTTTTTCTTCTAGTAGTTTTATAGTTTCAGGACTTACATTTAGGTCTTTAATCATTTTTTGTTTGTTTGGTAATGGGGATCTAAAATAGACCATTGAAAATGCTGGACAAGAATTCTACCACTGAGCTAAATCCTCACCCCCTGGGAATTGAACACAGGGGTTTTCAACCACTGCACTATATCACAAGCTCTTTTTATTTTATTTTGAGACAGCAGCTAAGTTGCCAAGGCTGGCCTGGAACTGGCAATCCTCCTGCCTAGGTCTCCTGAGTAGTTCAAATTATAGGTATGCACCACGAAGTCCAATTCCCCTAATCCATTTTTGGTTGACCTTTGTATATGGTATCGGCCAGGGGTCTAACTTCATTTTTCCATATATTTATATTCAGTTTTCCCAGTACCATTTATTGAAAACACTGCCCATTCTCTGTTGTGTTTGTCACATCTTTGTCAAAAAACAGTTGACCATTAATGTATGAATTTCTGGGCTCTTTATTCTGTTCCATTGGCCTGCTTATATTTATGCTAGCACCATGCTATTTTGGTTACTGGAGCTTTGTAGTTTAATTTTTTAAGCCAAGAAGTGTTATATCTCCAGCTTTGTTCTTTTAGCTCAAGATTGCTTTGGCTATTTAGGGTTTTTGTGGTCCCATTCAGATGTTACCCACTTTTAGCTAGTGGCATGCAATACATGAATGTAAAATTTTTGAAATAATAGATTTTCTCCAAGACCATTACTTAGATCATAGAAGTAAGATTTGTCCCTACTTTTAGCAGGCTATGCAGGGATATATTCATATCACTGCAGCTAGCCTCTGTGTTTACTTTAATCTTATTGAAGTCGTGTTTAAACTCTGCAAATATACTAGGCATTTTGCGGATTTGAAAAGCTGTCCAATTCTAATTTGTTGTGAACAGTATAGTGTGGCTTTGATGATCAATTTGGATTTTCTGAATAAGAGATTTAACTGCTAAAAATAAGAATGATTTTTAAAGGTTCAATTTTTTTTTTTTTTTTTGAGGTACTGGGGATTGAACCCAGGGGCATTCTACCTCTGAGCTCTAACCCCAGCCCTATTTTTTATTCTTTATTTTGAAACAGGGTCTCATTAAGTTGGACAGGGCCTTATTAAGTAGCTGAGGCTGGCCACAAACTCAGATCCTACAGTCTCGGCCTCCCAAGTACTGGGATTTCAAGCGTGAGCCACCATGCCCGGCTTAAAGGTTCTATTTTTAAAGGAGAATATTTAAATGCAAGCAGAAATATTCTAGAGTCATTAAATCTATAAAATCCAAGCAATCCTTTGACAAAAAAAGCTCAATCTTGAGTTCTCTATAGGACTTTTTAACTTCAAAAGAAATTGAATATAATTATCCAGAAAGCTCAAGAAAGTGGCACATTCTATTACACCATGGATTAATAACTTTAATTATGAAACATTTACTACTTATAGACAGCAGAGTAAGGACCCCAGCACAAGTCTGGGAATCCTGACCAACAAGACAATATTAATTAGGACTCCGTTCCTCATGGATCCTGTAGGTGGGAAGGCCAGAGATATGAGAGTGCCTACAGTCAACCAGAAAGCAATCCAAAGAAACTGACTGGAGAGTGACAAGAGGACAAAAGTGCACAGCAGATTTCCTTCCTTCCTTCCTTCCTTCCTTCCTCCCTCCCTCCCTCCCTCCCTCCCTCCCTCCCTTCCTTCCTTCCTTCCTTCCTTTGTATGTGGGATGTGGGGGGTACTGGGGATTAAACCCAGGGGCATTCTACCTCTGAGCTACACCCCCAGCCCTATTTTATTTTTATTTTAAAACAGGGTCTTGCTAGGTTAATGAAAGTCTCACTACTTGCTGAGACTGTCCTGTGATCCTTCTGTCTCAGCCTCCCAAGTACTGGGATTACAAGCATGTGCCATCACACCTGGATAGTGCAGATTACATTTTTAATGAAGAAAAGGAAGCATATGAACAATTTTACTGATATCATAGCCCTTAAGCAAATGTACAAAATCACAAAGAACTACATAGATCCTGCTTTGAATTTTACAGATTCAACACTTTTCCCTAAAACAGCAATGGGAACTAAAAATTCCTAGAGAGCCAAAGACAATGTTTTTCATTTAAAATAGGTTTTAAAATATTTTTCTTATAAGCCTACAGGGAGCACAGAGCATTGCATTTATTCTCAAATCCAGAATACATCACAAGCCATTAAGTAAAATGCTAGACAAATCATTTAGAATTCCATCACCCCACCTATCAATCTCTCCTCTTCTCACATGCACATATACTTGCATGCATGTGGAAAACCTCACATTCATTTCTGAAAAGCATGGCTGTTTTAAGTTCTTAATTGCTCATCCCTACAAGATCTCATCCAGAATGTCCTGGCTTTCTGGATGGTTCCACAACATGATTGATTGATCACATTGTTCATTCATTAAATTTTCTTCAAAATTGGACAGGTCCAGGTACCTTAAAGCAAGTCTCCTTCCTCTGGTATATGTCAAAATAAAAGCCCCTGCCAGCATTTATTCCTAACTTTATACACTTTCAGAAATGTCAAGATTTCAGGTAAGATCTCACATTCCTATACATTTATGACAAATGCTTCTGCTGCTGCTGTTGTTTAATATAGCTCTTTTCTAAAAAGGGCAGTGAATAAATATTCCCAAGGTGGAGGAAAACAACTGAAGCATACCAATCAGGCCATAAACCAAGAGTTGTGGTGACAGAACAGAAAACAACAAGGTGAGGCTGTCCAATTTCATTTAAGTTTCTCAGGAAATAGGAATATTAACACAAACTTAAGCCAGAAATCATTGTGGGAGGAATTCCAAAGGACTGAATGAACATAGGCCACAAATAACTCCCCAGGACTTTCAGAAGAAGCCAGGGCTATTAATGCCTCCTGAAATACATGGTATTGTTATCCTCCCCCACATTATCTTACTGTCCTAATAATTCATTCCATTATTTCCTCTGCCTTATAGTGACTTCATACAGACATCCCAACATCCCAAGGAGGAGTGAATGGAAAACACAGTGGTTCGTTCTTTATAGACCACATAGGAGAAGCTACCTGACATGCTCCTGTCAGATCAGAAATCTTGGGAATGGCATAGGTCTGGTAAATTTCCTGTCCATGCTGCCCCAGACCCTGAGCCAGGGCAGGCAGACCATGTGGCACCATCTGTGGATCCTCAAAGGACAATATTGACCCAGGTGCTCCTTATGATCCTCAAAGCAGGAAAGTGGCTCCTGGTGAAGGGCTTCTGATCTCACTGCCCCTAACTCTTGGCTGTGCCCTTGACCTCTGTCCAGCCTGAGCTCTTCACATTTGGAGTAGGCACCGGTCTCCCTTGAGTCTGGCACTCAGCTTGCTTCTCCCCAGTTCTCAGCCTCCAAACCCCCAAGGCAGATGGACACCTATCCAGTACCACCTGGTCAGAGGCTGTCCCACAGAGGTGGGAAGGGAGGATCCTGCATACTTTTATCAGGCTACTGAAATACTGTCAAGTTTTCACTTTTACAGTGGCTGCAGTGTAACTCACAGCTGATTTCATGTTCACATAAACGAGTCATTTTTACTTGAGATTCACAACTTATGTTTGACCTTGGATCTCTCTGAGCTTGAGTTTGACCGTATAAGCTGTCACAGCATTTTCTGAAATTAGACAACATGTATGTAGGGTACATTCCTTTCCTATTGGGAAGAATGGCACATTTTTAGAAGCAGAAGAGCCCTGATAGTCATGTGCTTCAATATTTTTCAAACATCAGTCCTCAGACTATTGTTGGTCACTATGGCTAACAACTATTGGTCTGCAGACAACTGAGGAAGGGGTACAAAAAGGTGAGCATTTTTATATGCTAGATATGTACAATTGAAAGACAAACCATAGAATTCCTACTCTTTTAGTATCAAAATGTTTCTTCCATGAAGATAGTATTTTGTGAAAATAATTTTTATTACAAAAAATTTCAAACACAAAATAGAATAGTATATAAATATATAGTGAACTCCCATATACTCCCTGAGTTTTAACAATCATCAACTTTGTTTATGTCCAGCTAGAAAATGCATTGAAAATTGGTCTTGATATGTTTTCCCTATCACACAACATCTGAAAGCATGGAAACAATTAGGCTAGGCCAACCTACACATTTTACAGATGAAGACAAGGAGCCCCGCAGAGATTAAGTGACCTATTCTGAGCTGTGCAGCTCATTAGGGACAGAACTTACACTTTCAGGTGTACCCTGACACCACTATTAAGGTGGGAACATCTGCCACCCCTTTTAGCTTGACAGACTTCAACCTCTGCAAACACAGAACCTGCAGAAGAGACACCTACATCTCAGTCCAGGGTATTTCATACACACCACTTGGGGTCATGCAGCCCCACACAGGACAGTCACAGGGAAACCAGACGTCTGTAATGCAGTCTACTTCCTCTTATGCTAGAATATGGGTATCTTGACCCTGCAGTCACCAGGAGCATCTCGTTTCAGTGTGAAATGTCTACATCAGTTCCTTACCCAGCACTTTCCACCCCACACCCCAACTAGATTCATGAAGCAAACATTGTGAAGGAGAATTCATCCAGTGAGGTCTCACCAGGTACAAACCCAGCTATTTATTCCCTCTTCTCAGCGATTACCATTGCCCACCTAATCACCAGGTGGAAAAAAATCAATCACCAGTGGGAGTAACAAGAGACAACATTCTAACAGTTCAGAAAACTATAGCAGCACAGGGGGTTGTTCAATTGACAGGATATTTTTGTTTTTAAAGAAACTCACCTAAATTGTCAGTTTATGTAGAACAATTTCCCTGAAGAGATCCTGAAGCATGAGAGAAGCCTGCAGCAGCAATACCTACAACCAAAATAAAAGTTATCAGAATGAAATAATACTATAGACATCAGATTTGGGGGGAGGAAACCCTCAATCTATACATTTGGTCATTTCTTCTACACTAAGAATGAAAGGAAATAACTCAGGAAATAATGAATTTCCGCCACAGCACATGGACTGGGAATTTGCTGTACCAACAGGGAATTGAGGTCCCAAGACACTATTTCGAAGACCAAAATTATGTTACTGTTGGCAAAGCGGCAGAACACATTTTTCCCCTTCCCTGTAGTAGAAAAGCTTTAATGGCTTTGAATTTCAGCAAATATATATGCCCCCTTCCTGCATGTCCTTGCGATGTTTAAAACAATTCCAGGCTGTTCTGATCTTGCTCACTGTTGCCTTACTTAGTTCCTCCCACAGCTCTGTGTAGCTGGCCTTTCTTGCTTCAGCTGTTCCCATGTCCTGCCCGGTCCTGAGACACTGGGAACTCACCATTTGGCACCTTTTCCATGGAAATCCAATTTGAAGTGGAGAAGCACCATAATCAATTGTAGAAATCAACAAAAGAGTGTAGCAATAGTTAACAAACAGGAGTCAGAGTGAGAACACGCATAAACATCCAAAGTGTTCATAGGAAACAGACCCAACCGCGTGTAATCAAATGGGGGAGGTCTGAAAGAATAGTTAATAAATGATGTTGGTTAGCTACTAGGGGGAAATCCAGATGTCTCCCTCTCTACTATTGAAAAACTAAATTCAAAGTAGATAAAATGGATACTAGAATAAATATATACCTGAATTATTATATAGTTTTATAATATATGAAAAGAAAGGCCTTTAAGCATGACATCAAAATCTGAAACTATAAAGGATTAATATACTGGCTATAGTTTTTTTAAGAATCTAAACTATACAAATGGTCATGCTAAGACAATTTAAAACAAAACAAAAATACATAGCAGGTGTGGTGGCATATGGCTGTAATCCCAGTACTTGGGAGGCTGAGTCTAGAGGATTCCCAGTTCCCTAGAGGAAGAGTGCCCTCAGGTTTAATGCCAATCTCACACACACACACACACACACAGATAAAGAAACTAGAAAAAATATACAGACAATGAGGCATAAAGGTTGCTATCCTTATTTTGCAAAAATGTTTTAAAATTCAATGAAGAAATTATTATTCCCCTTAAAACAAAACAAATTAATAAGCTTTCTATGAGTCCTAAGAAATCTAGTAATAACAAAGATATAAAAAAAAATCAAGTAGATTTGAAAAAACAATGTTAGAAAACTGAGATCTTAGTTTTTACCTACTCTGGTAAAGATGCCAAAGACTGATGATAAATAGCCAATGTCATGGACACCACAAATTGGGAAAGTCATTCTGTAGCCACTTTGACAACTAGGTCAGCGGGTAAAATAGCATACCTTTTGACCTAACATTCCCACTTCTAAGCAATCACTCAAAGAAGATAACAGTGTAAGCAAAAAGATGGATATAGGTGGTATTGTGCCTAATTATGAAAAGAAAAAAGTAAATACTCATAAGACCCACAAATAGCAGTGAGGTTAAGTAAACTATAAACGTGAAAGGAATGATGGATATCTTTTTCATTATTATGAAAAGACATTCACTATATCCTTCCAATTGAGTGAATAGGTAAATGACTGTGTGCGTGCGTGCGTGTGTGTGTGTGTGTGTGTGTGTGTGTGTGTGTGTTTATGAGAGATCGATTGAGTGAATAATTGGTTGATTCTGGATCACCAGAGATATCTAGAAGAAGAACGTTTATCAAAATAGTTGTGATTCTGATTATCAGAACTTTAAGTAATTTCTAATTATACAGCTTGAATTTCATGTAATGAGCATGAATTACTTTTCTAAAGAATAGTATGTAGCTGTGTAACTTTCTAAATCTCACTCAAGAGTTAAGTAATAAATTTCTACTTTTTTTCCTCCCTAATACGTGTGTGTGTGTGTGTGTGTGTGTGTTATTGAGAACTGAATCCAGGGGCATTCTACCTCTGGGCTACACCCCCAGCCCTAGTATATTTATTTTTTATTTGGAAACAAGGTGTCACTAAGTTGTGGAGGAACTTACTAAATTGCTGAGGCTGGCCACATACCTACACTTCTCTTGTCTCATCTAAGTACTGGGATTACAGGTATGAGCCACCATACCTGGCCTTTCCTCTGTTATCTTACCAACATTCTTGACACCTGTGTGCTTGCAGTGACTACCAACTCAGGAGTCCCCCTCACTCTGATTCATCCCTGCCCTTAAGTTCCCAAGACACTTTTATATCCTTATTGTACATCTCTTTTTTCACTTAAGCTAGCTGAGAGTTATCTGTACCCAAAGGAACCCCACCTTATATGGTGCTTCTCTTTATTTTCCATCTCCTCAATCATACTATTCTATTTGAAAATAAACAAATCCTATAACCACAGGAATGAAGGTTTATCACACATGATTCAACTAATGCTTCTGACCTACAGATGAAGTAACTGAAGCAAGAAGCTCAAAGTTGGTAGAAAAATGGCAAAACACTATGTGGAGAGATAGGTAGAATCATTTCTGACTAACAAGGGAATTGATAAAGAGACTATTTGTATGAGAATAAAAACAAAAGAGACATAATTGTCCAGATGGGCCATTCCTATGGTTAAAATGTTCTTTGTTATAATATGCTTAACCACTTCACAGTTTTATCTTTACTGGATTATATTTATATATGAAAAGGTCTTTTCTATTGAGATCATAAAATACAGAAACATATTACCATAATGGGTTCATTATGTTCACTTCATCTCCAGCAAACAAATTTATTCTTCTCATTGCCTTACTTTAAAGGTTCAGGAGTTCCCTGCAGTACATGCATCCACATAATACCATAATTATAAACCTGGCTAGAAAGCCATAATTCCTGGCAGATGTACAAATCTCTTTATTGATGTACTAGATGTAAAGCACAAATTTAATTAAACCCCCTCATCTGCTGGTGACTCCCTCTTCCCCAGAACATTTCTCTAGAAGGTAAAGGACAAGAACCACTATCTAATTTCAGAGATGAGCAATCATGACACTTAACTTACACTACGTGTCAGTGACTCTAGGGCACAATTCAGACAAATTCGCTGCCAGCAGCTGACCTCTTAGTCCTCCTCATCGCCAAGAAAGTCTACATTTTGGGACTGAGATGCATTAGAGACAAACACCTCATTTAGGAAAGGCTAATGTTAAGACTAAGGTGTTCAATCGGTTTGATCACTTACTAGTTATTTGGCTTCTGTATGCCTTAACCTCTCTGTGCCTCAGCTTCCTTCTTTGTAATAATGCACACCAAAAGGGCCACTGTGAGGATTAAAGGAGACCATGAACCTAACGCCAATTAGCAAAGCTCGAAAGAAACATGTGTTTGCCAGAGCTCTAGCTGAGTGGGCACAAGAAGTAAAAGGTTGAGGTGGAAACTCATTGTTCCTTGCCTGGTCATAACAAGGTCCCTAGAGAATGTGAAGACAGAACTTGTCTCCATATAGTGCACCTGTCTTTTAAAAATGCTCCTGTTTCTTGCAGTGCTGGGGGTTGAACCCAGGGCTTTGCACATGCTAGGCAAGCTGTCTACCTTGAGTTATATCTCAAGCTTTAGAATGCGTATTTTAAACATGGATAAGATCCTTTCAGGCAAATAAATGTATTTTAAAGCTACCAACCAGAAGCCTGTTACTTAGAAGAAACTTGCCTTAAAGGAGCCTTCCCCGGATCACATCATAAATCACTTGGTAGCTCCTCATAGCCCCTTTGCTGGAGGTTTTCAAGCAGCACAGGTAGATGTGACTGAAAATCAGCAACATCTACTTCCTAAAGCAACTTCCATCACCAGCAGGACGTGAGGACTGGACTTCACTATTCTTGTACCCCACACCTCTTCCTACTTGTGGTTGTTCATCATCAGGTAATAAATGATAATTCGTAGCTATTTTGATATCGTGGGGATGAACGAGAGAGAGGGTAGGTAAAATTCTTAACAACATACCTAGAACTCAGTAAGTTTTCAGTAAATGGCACATCTAATATTATCTTAGCTTTAAAGAAACAAGATACATGCTAAATAACCTGACTGAGACCACGCCAGGCAACTTTTCACCTTGAGGGTGTGTGTGTGTGTGCACTTGCACACATGTTACTGGGAATTGAACCCAGGGACAGTCTACTTCTGAGTTACACCCTCAGTCCTATTTTATTTTTTATTTTGAAACAAGGTCTCACACTTGCTGAGGCTGTCCTTAAACCTGCGATCCTCCTGTCTCAGCCTCCTGAATACTGAGGTTACAGGTGTGCGCCATGCCCGACTTGTGGGGTTTTATGGACTCTTGCTTTCCACGATTCACTTGGTCTGATTCCCACAGGAATATGGTCCAAGTTGAAGAGCATCTGAAGAGCCTGCAAGATACATGTGGCTGAAACCTCACTATGCCCACAGAGCCCAGGTAGCATTCATTAAAAGGCAGCAAACAGTGTAACACTTCACCCACACTCTACCCTAACACTATTTGCATGAGCACAACACTCAGAATGGGGGCCTATTTGAGCACCACCCCGAGTGTTTCTGCTGCCCAAAGTTAACAGAAGTACCTTTAGAAGATCAAGCAGCCCAGCATGGTGGCACATGCCTGTAATTCCAGTTCTTGGGAGGCTGAGACAGGAGGATCGCAGGTTTACAGCCAGCCTCAGCAACTTAACAAGGCCCTGCTTCAAAATAAAAAAAATAAAATAGAGAAAGGTGTATAGATCAAGCAAAGCAGAGAAAATCCATCATATTTAGCCAAGGATGAACAGAGTATGCTGTTGGCTTGAAGTTACCACTAATGTTTGACATGCATATTACTAACCACCCAAAATCATAAAATTAGAAGCAAAGCAGTCAACAGGTTCTTTAGTAGTTCTACATAGATATCGGAAGAGCCAGAAAAGAGGAGAAATTCTGAAAACAACACTCTCTCTACCTTCTCCAGCTTCTACTGTTTGCCAAGAATGTCTTATTTGCCTTTGCTGAAACCTTGAGAATGTTTTCATTTGAAGTGCAGCTTCAAAGATCGCAGGTCTAGTCCTGCTAGGCCGGAAGATCTCTGACTCCAAAAAAAGATGCCCAGTTGACTATTCATTGCTCCCCCTCACTAACTTTATAGCTAGAGGCTGGCACTTGGCCAAGGTCAAAGGAACCTCCACGAGGAATAAGCAGGCGGCATCCACATCCACCAGAGATGAAAAACAATGTGCTACCTTGCCCTTTGCAGGACTAGGAGAAGAGAGACTGGCTAGCATAGCTCCAAAACTCCCTTTATATTCCACTAACAATAGTATTCCAAGGAACTCAACAGTAAGAAGTGTTACATGCATAAAGGATTCTTAGTATAAGTGTGGGAAATGCAGGTTTGAACAAGACTCAAGGAGTTTCTCAATACCCAACATTTTGGATGTTTTAAATGTGCTAATGTTAATTATGAGTAAGTAGCTCCAACCACTTTATTCATACACAGATTCCTTTATTTTTGTGGTCTATGTCTTGAGACAAGTGCCCCCATACAGCACTTTGGAAAATAATGTTATAATTAGTTCTTCTATGCAAATGATTGTTGAAAGCTCACTTGGCACTACCACATTCACAACTGAATGACCACGCACAATGCCTGTGGTGATTGGTTAATGACGCAAACAATGTTAATGCAAAGCAGGGTAGAGTAAGTGTTTACTAAGGGGGCAAGAGAAACCCCACACTTAATGCTGCTTTATTCTACTCTATAAGCTTCTAATAACAGAAAACTGAGAGGTGCTATGAATTCCTTGCTGTTCTATAATTCACTGTCCCCTCCTCTGAAGATTTTAAAAACACAATAAATGTTGTGTGCATGTACATCAATGTCAACATAATATACATTATGATGTGAGACCATAATGCACCAATAAAAGCACATAAAAATAAAAATAAAAACCAAAAGTGACAGTAACTTAGATTACTAAATACATAAGAAGTATGTATATAAATCGATACATATGATGAGCTCATGGTTTATATAGACAGATTTGTGTGTAATTAGTAAGTAAAGAAAATAAGAATAAGAGAGAAATAAAATCACTGAAAATGTATAAATTTTAAAAATCAGCTGGGCATGGTGGCACATGCTTGTAATCCTAGTACTTGGGAGGCTGAGACAGAATGATCACACACAGGTTTGTGGCTGGCCTCAGCTACTTAGTGAGGCCCTCCACAATTTAGTGAGACCCTGTTTCAAAAATAAAGAATAAAAATAGGGCTGGGGGTGTAGCTCAGAGGTAGAATGCCCCAGTGACACACAGACACAGACACAGACACACACACACACACACACACACGCACACGCACACGCACACGCACACACACAAAATCAATCAATCAATCAATCAATTAGTGGTATGTATAACTACAATATAAACTCTGTAAGAACAAGGACACTAGTTGATGCAGAGGTATATTTCGAGCCTTTGAACAAACAAGGATGCTCCTCAAATATTTGACTAAAGGAATACAATGAACAAATAAGCTATTCCTAAATGTACCATTAATTCATTTTTTGAGCTGGCCAAAATACATATTCTACAGTTTTATATTTTAAATTGATTTTGAAATGTTTACTCTAATTTTTTATTTCTCTATTTGTCCCAAAGAAGTTCTGTTTGTCCAATTTTATTCCTAGCATACTCTACCATTCTTTGCAATTTCTATAACAAAAAAGGAGGGATATTTTTCCTTAAGATTTCTGATTTAGAAAAAACTTTGTCTCTAGAGCAACTACCATATTCAGTACATTATTACAGCCAATTGTTTCCAACAAAAGCCTAATTAAAGGAATTTCAATTCATCAGAGTTATGCAGAGGGTCCCCTTTGGAAGAATGAAGAAGAAATACATTCATCTTCTAGAAGGAGGCAACTGAAAGAGTTATCTATACTCGTATCACTGTTTTGCTAAAGAAAAAGCAATTGAACATGGAATATAGATATCAAGAAATAGCCTTTACCACTAACTTACATATAATATTCTGAATATAATGGTTAAAATAACCCTGAGATGCCCCCAAACCTTCAGATGAACTAATAAAACAAATATTTTGGCTCAGCTTAATTCAATATGACAAAATCTAGTAACGTATCTAAGGAAAATTTGGAACAATTTTTCTTTTTAGAAAAGACAAAGGAGGAAAGAGCAAGGAAATATTGTCTACTTCTTCCTTGATCATTCAGAAAATTAATTAGGCCTTTCCCTGCTCCCACTTCCTCAAACAAAGCCCTAATGGCCAGGAGCTCCTACTTGGCCATGGGCTGCATCCATCTATTGCACCAGTCCTGCCAGTCCCACTGGCTTGCCAGCTCCCCTCCAACAGCAGAGTAAACTGAATAGGATGGCTGCTGGATTTGGACCTTAGTTCCTACAACATCAAGGCCAAGTGTCCAGTCTGCCAGGATCTCCAGTGCCACCTTCTCACCTCCCGCCCTGGGAGTCTGTGCTCCACACCAATGAGCCCAGGCACCTCATGCCCTGCACCATCTGAGCAATTCTCCCCAGCGGGGCTTTTGATACCCACTCTTCCATGCCCCAAATAGCCCTCCTACATCATCATTCATCAGGCCATCTGTCCAGGTCCACCAGCACCAGGGAAATTTTGTTGACCATGTCTTAATGTCTGCATGTATACTCGCATGTTGAAATAATCTATTTAAGTGTCTGCATTCCCATCTAGCTATGAGCTTCCAGAGTGCAAGAACCATAGCTCCCCTATATTTCTAATCTCAGCTCAGAGCATAACTAACTCACATTAGGTACTCAATAAATGCCTAAAGAAATTACAAAAAATGTCTCATATGATTAATATCATTAATAACACTAAGAAACTGGGGCAGGAATAGGGAGTCTCAAGAAGCTGGGGTCGAGCAACAGGGTCAGGATGGGGCCAGGTGTGTGTGTGTGTGTGTGTGTGTGTGTGTGTGTATGTTTGTACACACCTGCATTCATACCACTGAAAGGAACTGGCTATCCAGCTCCACGATCAACCTTCTGGGTACTTTCAGGTTCCAGCTAAAGCTCTTTTTCCTCTTTTTGTCCCAGGGATTGGCCAATAAATCACTCTTCTACCACAAACCTGGTATCTTTGAATAAGTAGCTCTCCTGTTTGGCAACGTCAATTAGGAAAATATGCTATTTCATATTTATGCCTTCTTTTCTATATCCAAAGCAAAAAACGCTGAGGTATAACACCTGGAGAATGGATCAAAAGTAAATTCCCCCATAAGCTACTCCATCTCTCAACCCTAAAAGGCATCTGTCTATTATTTTCAAGCTCTCACTCCTTCCAGCTTGGACCCTGTGGGAGAACAGAATGTCTCCTGATCCACTCAACCTGATACACTCAAGTAGTGTTTTTTTCAACATCTATCTGAGTATTTCTTTGGGGGAGGAGGTGAGAAGTTTCAGTAAAAAGAGCAAGAAGGCACATGCATATAATGGAGCACTACTCAGTGCTAAAAGAAATGAGCTATCAAGCCATAAAAATACAAAACTGAAAGAATCCAACCTGAAAAGGCTTCATTCTGTACAATTCCAACTCCATGACATTCTGGAAAAGGCAACACTGTACAGAAAGCAAAAAGATAAGTGGCAGCCACGGGGTGGGGGAAGGGAGGTGTCAACAGACAGAGCTAGGCCCTGAGGCTGGTCCATCTATCTATCCTGGATGGCACTGTAGTGGTGGGTACTTGTCATTATACCTTTGTCAAAATCCATAAAATGTACAGCACCAAGGGTGAATTCTAACATAAACAAGGGACTTTAGGTGATACAACATGCCAATATAGGTTGTCAGTTTCTAGCATATGTACTACTCTGCTGTGGGATGTTGAAAATGGGGGAGGCTGTGTGTGCTTAGGAGCTCTCTGTGCTTTCCATTAGATTTTGTTGTGAACTTAAAACTTCTCTAAAAAAATTTTAAATTTTGTTTTTGTTTGTTTGTTTTCTGGGCATGGTGATGCACACTTGTAAATCCAGTACTGGCAAGGCTAAGACAGGAAAATCACAGGTTCAAGGACAGCCTTACCAAGTAGTGAGACTCTCAGCAACCTAGTGAGACTTTGTTTCAAAACAAAAAATAAGCCGGGCGTGGTGGCGCACGCTTGTAATCCCAGCATTCGGGAGGCTGAGACCGGAGGATCCGGGTTCGCGGCCAGCCTCAGCTACCTAGTGAGGCACTCCGCAACTTAGTGAGACTTGGTTTCAAAATAAAGAATAAAAAGTAGGGCTGGGAGTGTAGCTCGGAGGTAGAATGCCCCTGAGTTCAATCCCCAGTACCGCCAAAAAAAAAAAAAAATAACTGGGGTGTAGCTTGGAGGCAGGATGCCCTTGGGTTCAATCCCTAGTAACACAAAATAATAATAAAATAAAATAATAATAATACTTTTGTTGGAGACAGAGAGAGAGAGAGAGAGAGAGAGAGATGCTATTGATGCCACACAGGCACTGAAGCCAGGAAATTTCCCCTGGGGGCCCTCTTCCCTGCAGGGCAGAGCCTGGGGAGAGGTTTAGAGTGACCCAAGTTGGCTTGACTCTGGGAGCCACAATGGAGAATCTAGGGTGGGGCTACCTACACGTTTCTGAGCACTCAGGTGGACCAGGGCTACACGCTGCTAGAGCTGACCCTGAGAAGGTGCACCTTTCCCACTTTCATTCTCATTGCCACCTGACCTCAAGGGTCGTGGCTGCTCCATATAAACACTTTGGGACATGCTCCTATGCGACATGACACAAGGAAAGACATGAAGAGACATCCGACTTCCTCCAGTGGTAAATCATCTGGCTTTCCATACTGATGGAGGCCAGGTCATGTGTGATGGAACATCCCAGGCCTGAAGCTAGGGAAAGAAGGGACATTCTACTTGGGGGACACATGCTCAGGAACAGCCATAGTGAATCCTCCAGCCCTCTAAGCCTAGTTGCTTGGATGCTGTGAGCCAATCTCCCACAACCTAAAAGCAACAGGAAAAAAAATCAGGGGCCACTGTGAAATGTTGTCAGTCCCTTGGCAACCACAGACAAGAACATGGGATCCTTCCAGATAACAATTTGGCTAAATGAGACCAAATTAGATTCTCAGGTATATATAGTGTGGAAATAAGAGACAGATTTTCTAAGAACCTGTCACCACTTAACCCTGACTAGTAGCTACTGTGACCCTCAAAATTCATCTTTCAAAACCAATTTCTCAGTGTGGAGGCATACACTTGTAAACCCAGTACTTATAAGGCTGAGAGAAGAGGATCACAGGTTCGCAGCCAGCCTCAGCAACTTAGTGAAACCCTCCACAACTTAGTGAGATGTTGTTTCAAAATAAAAACTAAAAGAGGGCTGGGAGTGTAAGCTCAGAGACAGAATGCCCCTGGGTTCAATCCCAGTGCCACAAAAGAAAAAAAAATTTAACAATTCTCTACCTTACTTAATATTTTTTTACCTGTTGAACTCTAGACTAAAGGGCTGGGGGTGTAGCTCAGTGTAGAGTACTTGCCTAGCATGTGCAAGACCCTGTGCTCCATCCCCAGCACCACTGCCAGCCTTCCCCAGAAAAAAAGAAATCTGGTCTTCATAAACTGCCAAGTGGCATATTTAAAAGCAAGAAAGCAAGCAAACAAACAAATAGACAAATTCCTTCTCTCTCATGGTCAATAATTCTTTGCATATTCATTATGCTTCATTTCATTCAAAACCAAAACACCTCCCAATAAGCTGGACTTCTGTCATTAAAACTTTCTCCTCCTATGATTGGTATGTCGTAAATGTATACGTAACCCTGTTGTACTCAAGAAATGTATAAAAAATCCGTGCTGAAAACTTTCTTCTCCTCTTGGTAAACTGTGAAAATTAATTCTTAACCTATCTATCTCCTCTTTCCTATCTATGGTCAGTCATCTCAAGTCCCTGCTTTTCTAAGAAGCTTTCCATCCCCATGGTTTCATCTACTCTTGCAATTCACTGAATTCTCATGGGTCTTAGAGGTCTCTCAGCATAATTTAGCAATTCATGATGTCATATATTCTTTCCAACCTATTTCACACACAGAGTTGTAAGACTATAACAGATAAGGTGTTCTTAAGCTCTGGCACACTTGGTGCCAGGTCACCAAGGCCAGAACACCCTGTTCCCTCTCACTGGGGCTGTGTGTACATGGTACAGCTGGAGTCCTCTGTGCTCACCTCCTGCCTCAGTTGAACGCAGCCATGGGGGCCTCCCTTGCAGGCTGAGCATGCATTCCTACCATGCATGCTGATCTTCTCCTCCCCATGTGCAGCCCCAGCTCCCTAATCAGAAGAAAATCTGCCTGCGTGAGAGAAGGATCATGATCAACTCCTTTCCTGTATGTATGTCTTGAGGCATTTTCTCAGTGTGGAATATCCAGTAGATGGTTTTAAACTGTTTTTCAGTTCATGACTGGACTATGGGATAGAATTTCAGAACTTATTCTCTTTACAACTTCATGTGCCTTATAATTGCCTAAAGTAGTTTTAAAAGTCAAATATATCCAGACTAAAAGATATTATTATGCCAGGCCTAGTGGCCCACTCCTGTAATCACAGTATTTGGAAGTCTGAGACAGGAGGATCACAGATTTGAGGCCAGCCTCAGTAACTCAGTGAGACCCTCAGCAACTTAGCAAAACCCTGTTTCAAAACAGAAAAATAAAACAGGGCTAGTGATATGGTTCGCAGGTAGAACGCTCCTGGGTTCAATCCCTAGAACCAAAAACAAATAAAAAACCACTATTATAATGAAACCCTATGTACAGATGGTCCTAAACTTTCAAAGATTCGAATTATAATTTTTCATCTTACAAAAGCCATAAGTAGTCAGTAGAAACTATACTTCAAATTTTGAATTTTTATGTTCTCCCAGGCTAGCAATATACAGTATGACATCCTCTCAAGATGCCCAGGCCTAGGCTAATATAAGCATTCTGAGCATGTTGAAATTGGGCTAAGCCCCGATGTTGAGTACATCAGGTGTATTAAAAGTTTTTTCAGTTAATGGTATTTTCGACTTACAATAGGTTCATCAACACAAAACCCCATCATGAGTCCAAGCAGTATCTAATAATTACCAATTCCTGGACTATCTTACCTATCTAGATCTCCTTTTATTTCTTCTCCAGCCCTCACTGGAGATTATTTTGAAGCAATATCACATACCACCTGGCATAAATGTAAATTTTATAAAAATAATTTTAATCATTAAAAGCCTAATAAAAACTGGGCTTGGTGGTGCACGCCTGCAATCAATACTTGGGAAGCTGAGACAGGAGGATTATAGGTTTGAGGCCAGCCACAGCAACTTAGCAAGACCCTATACAACTTAGTGAGACCCTGTTTCAAAATAAAAAGTGCTGGGGGTATAGCCTGGAGGTAGAATGCCCCTGAGTTCAATCCCTAGAACCAAACAAAAAACAAGCCAAAACCAAATTCAATGTTTACCAAGTGAAACTGCAAGCACTTCATTCTTTGTGTCCTCTTTTGCACACAGGAAGGCACAGTGTTATAAGCAAGACTCAGCAGTCCTCAGTGACGATTCCTGGAGGCATAGGAACTGGCAGGTAACCTGGGGCTGGATGTCTCCCCTCCCAGACCTTGCTCCCAAGAGAGGAAAACAGGACATGGGGCTTGATGCTGCCGCTCACCAGAGACTAAGAGTCCCTCCTTCCCCTTTCTGCTTCTGTCATTCCCAGCACCAGCTCCTCTGGCCAGAGTCACTCACCTCCTACTTGTTCTTTGTCAAAAAATGGACTAATAATATATATATATGTAATATATATATAATATATATATATGTAATATATATGTGTGTAATATATATATATATATATATATGAAATATATATATTCCAAATAGAAAAGTCTTCTTCAGGAACAAGATTCCTTCACATAACCCTTTTCTTCAAATAGCAAAAAATCATTTTTTCTCTCTAATCTCTTAAAATGAAAAACAACAATGACAAAAAACATATACTGTCCTGCTTGCGTCTCTTTCATGGTCTCTATCCTTAAGGCACCAGTACCAGCAATTCTTGAGCTCCTTCCCTGCCCCTTGGATGAGAAAACCAGCCCACCCATAGGATTCGCCTGCTATGCCAGAGCCCCTGTGGGGAGGGACTCTCCAGATGGTTCACACTGTCTCCTCTAAAGTAACTGTGAAATCATTTACAAATATTTTGGAGTAAATCATAAACCAAACACAAAAACTACTTGGGTAATTATGTGAATAATTATGCAAATTATCTGCCTGGGTTTTGTTGTTGTTATTTTAGATACTAGGCATCAACCTGGGGCCTTGCACTAGGCAGGTGCTCTACCACTGACCTACATCTCCAGTCTTTTTTATTTTTTATTTTGAGACAGAGTCTCACTAAGTGGCCCAAACTGAGCTCGAACTTGTAATTCTCCTGCCTTAGCCTCTTAAGTATCTGGGATTAAAGGTGTGTGCAACCATGCTCAGCTTGCCTGATTCTTCAGTTCTATACTGTCCAATATTATAGCTATGTATGTGGCTACTAAGCACTTGAAAAGTTGCTAATCTGCTTTGAAGCTTTTAATAATTATAAAATATACAGATTTCAAATAATAAACTCAAAACACAACATAAAATACCTCATTGATAATTCTATTTTGAAATATAATTTGTATGTATTGGGTTACATAAATATGCTAAAACTAATTTCACCTTTCTATGTAGCTAGAGAGAATGTAAAAATCATAAACATAT
Source organism: Graphiurus murinus (assembly GCA_004027655.1). NCBI lineage: Eukaryota > Metazoa > Chordata > Mammalia > Rodentia > Gliridae > Graphiurus > Graphiurus murinus. The sequence continues at coordinate 19,283 of PVLC010024310.1, forward strand.
CGAAATTAATTTCCCCCTTTTATGTGGCTGTAGAGAATTTTTAATCATCCTGTGTTTGGTATTTTATTTCTAGGATAATGCTTCTCTAGATTCAGATTCCCTTTCATAACAACATGAACATGTTTCATGTGAACTCACCACAAATGGTTTTATTTAAACACAACCCTAAAGTGAAAATTAATTCACTTAGAATTCTTTGCTGAACTCTTTTGTATACTTCCCTGAGTGGTTCCTGCCAACTCTCATTAAGATTTAAACATTTAAGTTCCAGTTAGACAATCATAGCTACCTTAAGTGTAAAATATCACATAATCAATCCCCAGATAGCCCCCTCTAGACTGAGAGACAAAACAGTTAACTGCTGTGCTATTTAAAAAGCAATTCAAAATTCATATTAGATCTCACAATCAGAATAATATAATTTACATCTGGCTGTTATGACTTGGGATTCTAGAATTTCATTCTATGTAGCTTGGAAAATATTCCAATCCTTAAGATAAGGGAAGAGAATTTTCCATAAATAAGGAGAACAGACCCTCATCTGCCTTCTGTGGGTTTTCAATGGATGAAATAATGAACATCTGATTACAGCAGATTGACCACTGATTTCTCTTTAAATGCCAGTCACACAAACAGTACTCCTTGGCCTCTGAAGGTTGGTGGACAGTAGGGTGTTTCCCAGCTGTTTTCCTAATGGTCCACTGAGATCAGAAGAAATTGTACTAATTTGTTTTAGTGATCTATAAAGCACTTAAAATTGATGAACTAAGTAAAATCTCCATTATTTTGCTCAGTGCTCTCCAAAAGTAGTTTGTCTGTATCGGTCTATGACTCGTCCCCAATGGTACAAATATAGAAATTGAGATTAAACAGCTAGAAACTTTGAGAGCAATTTGACAAAGTGATTTGTGTTTGCCAAATCTAATTTTTAAAAATATGATTGCATTTTTTCAAGTATTTCATGTTTAATGAATTTTACCAAAGTTCATCAGCTTGAAACAGATATTAAGGAACTGCTACCTCCTTTCAAAAACACTGATCTAGTCCACATCACCAGAATCCCCAATTTTCTGGTGATGTCCTTCTACATTTGTAGGAGATAGAGGGCAGCAAATAAACAAATAAAAGCCAGGTATGGTGGTGCACACTTGTAATCCTAGTACTTGGGAGGCTGAGACAGGAAGATCACAGGTTTGCAGCCAGCCTCAGCAACTTAGTGAGACCCTATTTCAAAATAAAGAATTAAAAATTGGAAAGAGGGTGGAGCTCAGAGATAGAATGCCCCTGGGTTCAATCCCCAATACCACACACACACACACACACACACACACACACACACACAATCAGATAAAGGGAGCTGAGACCCTACATTTTTAGAAGGAAATATCTCGCCTAGGGTAGGTGAGTGAAACAGAATGATCCCCATGACATAGCCAGGATATAGATATGTAACACATTATTTTTATACCTACAATCAAAGTTTCATATGTCTTCAATCATACAACATCATAGATTATAAACCACATTATAATATAATACATTGTTTGGTACATCTGTGTCGGGGGTATGGGGGCTGTAATAGAGCCCACCCAAGGGCAGGTATGAGGGATGGGGCCGCCTGGGGATTCCGAGCACCTACTAGCTAAGCATTTCCCTTGAGGAAAGGCTGTGCCCTGTGAAAAGTCAGAAATCCTGGAAGAACAGCCCTAACAAAGAGTAGGAGGAAAGCAGGGATCTATGTGGCTCCTGCCAGGTGCCTGTCCTAGACTTCGCAGCTCCACATGAGCCACAGGAGCATCCCTCCTGCCCCAGAGCTATGTGATTAAATGCAGAAGTAGGATGCAGGAGACTCTAAGAGACTTATCAGCCATATGCAGTGGATATTTAATACCAAAGAATATTTAGGTACAACAGCAGTTCATTTATTTTTAGGGATTATAATCATTATGTTTAAGAATAGAGCCTCAATCTTCTGGAGTTGCATACTGAAATATATTCAGGTGAAATGATGTGATTTTGAAGATTTACTTCAAAGTAATCAAATGAGTAGGAGGGTCTTGATGATACAAGATGGGCCCCATATTAATAATCAACTGCTGTGTGCATGTACATCACTATCATATGAACTACATTATGATGTGAGACTATAATGCACCAATAAAGCTTAGATAAAACTAAGCAATAAAAAAAAGTCACTGAAGCTGGGGAAGGAGTTCCTGGGGGCTCACTATACTGTCTTTGAAATTTCCCAGAAAAAGCTAACAAGTAAACAAACAGGAAGCCACACATAAAGGTAAAGCATTGCTTTAACTAATTGTATTAATAAAGACATTACTGCGACAACCCTAAACTCTGAAAGTGTGTTGTTGAAAATGGCTACAATGCTTAAAGCTTTGGAGGCAGATCGACAGTTCCACAGGGACAGACTCTTCTTGAAGTTTTCTAAAGAAGCAAGACAGGCTGGCGGAGCATATGTGCAGTCACACTTGAGAAGGCCCAGGAACTACATCTACCCAAACAGCATGTCACCTTGACATCAAAGTTCAGCACCTTCCCCTCTGATGACACTAAGTTTGATGGATTCGCAGGCGTGATGGGCAATAGACGCCTGTCATGGTTTGCTGCCCAGCTGAGGAATCGAGCAACCGAAAGGTGCCAAGTGTCAAGCCCATCTCCTGAGCGCCCTCAGTGTGATTGACATCCCCGTTTTAAAGCTACAGGAGGAATGTCAATAAGCCCGGAAAGGAAGAGGGTGCTCTGAAAGTTCATAGCCAATGATGTCGACCTGATCACTACCAGCTGCCCTCACTTCTCTGAGAGCCATGTCATGGCCATGTCGACCTCGGCTGGGTCAAAAGATGACTCTCAATAAGAGTCAAGGTTAAGAGACCCAAACATTCCCCTCCCTACACACGAACTATCCTGCCATCCCCTAAGTCTCAGAAGGGCGACACTGAGAACTTTAGGGAGGACTGGCTCAAGCCAGCACTTCTCAATGGGGCAACCCCCCCACCAGGGGACACCTATCTGGAGACATTTTTGGAAGGCACAACTGGGGAGAGTATTATAGGCATCTGAGGTGTAGAGGTCAAAGGCATTGCTAAAATCCTCCAACACACAGGTCAGCACCACACAAATGAGACTTATCTAGCCTAAAATGTCAACAGGGTAAAGATGAGATGTCTTGGCTTAAGCAACTGAAATGAAAGGCAAAGGAATAGTCAGACTTGTCTGGGGATGGGGGGCAGTACAGAAACAGAAAGAGACCAGGAGAGAGGGAGAAGCAGGGAAGGAAGGAAGAATACTGACTTAAATGCCCTTTATTTGTATGCTTCTGCTAATTTTTTTTTTTACCAGATGCAGCATGCGATGCCATGCCCTCTGGTGTAACTCCTACTTTGTCCAGTAACACAAGAGGCCTCAAATCTTAAGAGACAACGGCTGCCAAGACAAATATTTGCTTTTTTCCAACGGCCATGTTTACCCAAGATTATTCTGCTCTTGGTGAACTGGAAATCTAACTGGTGGTTGACACACTTGGAAGGGAGCCCTGGAGCAGCCTGAGACCACTCCCATGGGTGGGAAAAAGGGAACGTGACCCAAGAAGGCCAATCCCTAAAAACCACCTAGGCTTTGGGATGGAGCCACTTTGAAACCACATTCACATCAACAATCTTGTTAACATTTTCAGCAGCACTAAAGCATCTTGAGAAGTGGAAAGCAAAAGACTCTAATGTAAAGAAAACCAAATGACAGAAAAGGGAAGAAAGGAAGAAGAGAGAACAATTGTCACAGTGCTTTGAGGTGAAGAAAGCACAAGGGAAAACTTCACACAGAATTATTGCTCGGGGTTGAGCAGGTTCAGCTCAATTATTAACCCTGAACCGTACCCCACATCTGACCTCCACAATGACCTCAACTGACTTCTCCCTTGAATTATGACTGTTTACATCCTCATATGTAGAGTGTTTACCTAATACACAACTGGTAACTGAAATTCAGCTGCAGATAGTCTACACGATCAGTCTGTCACCTGCCACTGAACTTCTGTTTTCTACAGCCATTCCACTTTACCACAAAAATTCAATTATAGCCACAATGACTGCTATCAAGTTCATGTGCTAACATAAGGAGACAGATTTCTATAGATTGCACCGACCTCATATTTGAACTTCAGATGCTACCCCTTCTAGGAAGTGTCCTATCACTGTCCTGGTCCTGGGCACTGAATGCTAAGGTAACTCCTTCTGCTCAGGGAACCTGCTGCTCCCAAAATGGAACAAAAGCTCTAGAGCCAGAAGGTTAGGCCAGAGATGACCTGCCCATGTATCCTTGGTTTGGAGGTACAGAGGACAATATCAGAGAGGGCTCTTTGTCTGTTCTATGGCGACACACACCCAACTGCTGGTCTATAGGAATTGAATGGTGGTCCTCCAAAAGCTAAGTCCACATCTCAATTCCTAGAATCTGTGGATGTGACCATATTTGAAAAAAGGTTCTTTGTAGATGCAATTAAGGATATTGAGATGAGGTCATCCTGGATTACATTGTGGGCCCTAAGTCCAAGGAGAAATATCTTTTTAGAAGAGATAGAAGCAAGGGCACAGAGAGAATAGAAGACCAGACAAAGACAGAAGGAGAGTTTACAGTGAAGTAGCCACAAGGCAAAGAATCTCTTGAGCCACCAGAAGCTGCAAGAAGCAAGGAAAGAATCTACTCTAGGGCCTGGAGAGGGAGCCCGGGCCTACAGACATCCTGATTGTGAACTTGTGGCCTTCAAACTGTAAGATATAGATTCCTATTATTGTAAGCCACCTCGCTTGTGATAACTGGTTAAGGCAGTCTTAGGGAACTAACAAACCATCTAGCCCTGAGGCTGTCCAGCATCTGGCTCCCAAAATTACCAGGTTAGGGTGCAGCTGGGCATCAGTCATGTGCTTCTTCCCATTGACATGGACCAGATCGGGTAGATGCTACTGAGGAATATATCTGTAGCTCTGAAAATCCAGACCCAAGATGTTATCTATAGGACAGGCTCTGGAATATAGTAAAGATATGGCAAGTTTCCATCTGTCATGGGCAAAGCACCACCCAAAGAAAAAAGCCCTTCTCAAACGGTCACTGAGAAAGGCACCCAAGACACCAGGATCCTCTGCTAAGTGGCTGTCATCGACTCTCACTGCTAACAATTGCTGAGCACTTCCCACAGGCCACACACTGTGTCTTCAACAGCTGTAAAAGGTAACTGCTCATTCTGAGATTTGATTTCATCCTTCCCTGCCTTTTCTTTAAATCGCAACCTCTTATATATGGGTCTAAAAATAATTGTTTAATGTTACATTAAAAAGAGATTGCTAGTGCTTGCTTTCACAGCACTAAAATTGGCATGATACAGAGATTAGCATGGTTCCTGCAGAAGGATGATGAAATTTTCATTTATTTTAGGGAGGAAGGGAGAGAGAGAGAGGGAGAGGGAGAGGGAGAGGGAAGGGGAAGGAGGACAGGAGGGGAAGGGGG
>PVLC010024311.1:0-24786 GCA_004027655.1 Graphiurus murinus
CTTGTTTCCACATATTTCTACTAATCTTTATGTGGGAAAATATGGTTGGACATGCCAATGATGAATTTCTAAGCAACTCATAATTGGCTGGCTCTACTGTAACTAGGGCCTTAGAGTCTGCTTGATTAATTCTTTAAGGACTACATTAGCCAAGTTGCATGATTTCCAAAGATATAGGAGGTCAGATGTTACACTAACAAAGGAACTCTCCACAGAATGTCTCACTGGGGTTTCTTCAGTCCCCTCCTAAAAATAATTAAAATTTTTCTTCCCCAAATTACATTTTTCAAAATAATAAGCAGATATAAATGCTTAGTGCCTTTTACTGAATTGTTAGTAAAATTTAGGGGAAGGATTATCCACTATTCTTTTTTTTCCAGGGCAGGGATCATCCTAAAAACCAGAGGAGCTGAAAGTGGGTGCATTGGCACACTCCTGTAATTGCAGTACTTGGGAGGCTGAAATGGTAGTATCGCAGGTTCGAGGCCAGTCTCAGCAACTTAGAAGACCCTGTTTTAAAATAAAAATAAAAAGGGCTGGAGGTGTAGGTTGGAAGTAGAGTACTGGGGATTGAACCTAGGGGAATTCTACCTCTGAGCTATACATACTCCAGTACTATTTTATTTCTTATTTTGAAACAGGGTCTCACTAAGTTTCACAGTGCCTCACAAAGTTGATGAGGCTGGCTGTGAACCTGCAATCCTTCTGTCTCAGCCTTCCAAGTACTGGGATTACAAGCGTGCACCACACACCTGGCTCTCCATCTGAATTTACTAATACTAAAAACTTGTGATTGTTGCCTACCTCTTTACTTAATATTATAGGGTCGTATTCAGAAATTAAATTGACAAAGTAAGTTCACTTTGCCTGAAAATAGATTATTTTTAAAAGCTGTGGGATTTTTTTTTTAGTTCATAAGGACTGATACAGTTTTTAAAACATTCTGAATTGTAACTAAGCTTATATTCCCATAAAACTCTGTCTGTAACTGTGCTTTTTTCACAGTAATCCCATCTGATGTGTTTCCCAGCGGCTAGACATAAAATGAGCCTATTGTTTAACAGGGAAAAAACTTTAAAGTTTATGAGTTTTTTTTTGTTGTTGTTCCATTGTTAGTGCCTCTGAAGTCTTTATTTGGGCAGTGAGGTTCTTTACTTCGTATAAGGCTATTTATCATGTTTCATTCTCATTATTCTCCCTCAGATCCAGACTGAGAAATTTGTGAAATTGCTAATATTGTTTATTTAAAATTTCCAAGTACTGAACTCTTCTTTTCAAAAGAGGGAAAATAAGAATAAAAGTTAGGACAATGTACTTCTTTATTTTTTATTTTTATTTTTTGGTACTGGGGATTGGAATGCTAGGCAAGTGCTCTACTACTGAGCTAAATCTCCAGCTCTTTTTATTTTTTTATTTTGAGACAGGGTCTCTAAGTTGCTCAGGCTGGCCTCAAACTTGGGATCCTTCTGCTTTAGTCTCCTAAGTGGCTGGGATTATAGATGTGCACCATCACGTCCAGCAGGACAATGTATTCTATTAGTATGTCTATCCCTTCCTGGAATTTAATTTAAAGTTTATAGAAGGCACCATTTCCCCCTTTAACATATGCCTGTCAAACTTGAAGTTCACAAAAGCTTTCCCTGGATTCATTTGGCAGAATATTTAATCACTTTACCCTTCAAAACTAAAGTCTCGGTGCCAAAGTTTAGGAAAACCTGTACTAAAATATATATATTTATTGCTTAATCATTAGCACTTGGGATACATGGACTGCTTAGCAATTTTTAGAAGAGCTGTGCTTAGATATTGATGTAAACTGCTCATTCCAAACCCATTATACTACTGATATTAGAACACACTTTAGGAGCCGGGCGTGGTGGCGCACACTTGTAATCCCAGCATTTGGGAGGCTGAGACTGGAGGATCCGGGTTCATAGCCAGCCTCAGCTACCTAGTGAGGCACTCCGCAACTTAGTGAGACCCTGTTTCAAAATAAAGAATAAAAATAGGGCTGGGGGTATAGCTGACAGGTAGAATGCCCCTGAGTTCAATCCCCAGTACTGCAAAAAAAAAAAAAAATACACTTTAGGAAATCTACTCATCTTTGTTTTAGAAAACATCTTTCTTTTTTGCAGACCCAACATAATTCTCTAAATGGAGAGAATAATGGGATACAAAAGAAATTTGTAATCTTGAGGAATCATTTTTAGCTTTTTTCTTAAGTGGAAATTTGTACCCTTCTCCAATCAATCAAATTTCTAATGCTCAAAAGAACTTATACAGTAAAACATACTATATTAAAATCTAAATCAAGAGTTACTTGGATTTCAGTTAGTTCTTATTTTACAATAGTTTATTTTTTTATTTTTAAAAGAGTTTATTTTCAAGCCAGGCATAGTGGTACACACTTGTAATTCTAGTACTTGGGAGGCTGAGGAGGATCATAGGTCTATGGCCAGCCTCAGCTACTTAATGAGGTCCTCTGCAACTTAGTGAGACCCTGTTTCAAAATAAAAAATAAAATATAGCTCAGAGGTAGAATGCCTCTGGGTTCAATCCCTAGTACTGCAAAAAGAAAAAAAAGAGTTTATTTTCATATTATCATTTATTCTTAAAGGATCGATTATAATTTTCCAATGCTATAGATGGGAATTTTGAGTCATCAAAGTTAAGAAAGGGCCTAAAATTATATAATAGCCTATTACTTTTAATCATGATATATATTATTTAGTCATGATACGTATTTTTGGTTTCAATAATATACCACTTCACAACTTATATCAAAACAAATACAACAGAATACATTTCCCTAGCATGCATGAGGCTCAGCACCACACACACAGACAAACACACACACACACACACACACACAAATACATTTCAGCCGGGCGTGGTGGCGCACGCTTGTAATCCCAGCATTTGGGAGACTGAGACCAGAGGATCCGGATTCACCGCCAGCCTCAGCTACCTAGTGAGGCCCTCTGCAACTTAGTGAGACCCGGTTTCAAATTAAAGAATAAAAAATAGGACTGGGGGTATAGCTCGGAGGTAGAATGTCCCTGAGTTCAATCCCCAGAACCACAAAAAAAAAAAAAAAAAAAAAAAACATTTCAAACCAGATATGGTAATGCCAAGGGGATATTTAATAATGGGGTGGTGATAAGTGGTTTTGCTAGAGAAGTCTTCCTAGAAGAGATGAATTAGAATAGTTTTAAATGAAAAGGCTGATACGGATTGCCAGAAGAACTCTTCATAGTATATAAGTCTATTTGATGAACTCTTGTACTTCAAAATAAAGAATGCACTTTTGCTTTTCTGTCTTTCAAACTAGTTCACTCTAATTTTGTTATTTTTCTTACTAATTAGCCACTTAAGAAAAAAATTCTATTTGGTCATTTAGGTCACATACTCACATAACTGTATAAAGGACTTCAGCCTCTAAATGCCTGAAGTACACAGTAATACAGAAGAAACAGTAAACCCTGGTTTGAAATGATTCAGAAGAACTTTGACCAACTCACTGAAACAATTTTTTTAAAGTTTTAATATGAAGTATAAATATATATTTTGTGTTTCAACATCAGTCTTCTTTCAAAATCAAACAAAAAGTTTGTGAAGGATTATGGGAAAAGTAGTGGAAGAGAATAAACTTTAGTGGGACACAATAAACTGGCATTGGTCTAAAATATTATAATTTGTGGGATTTGGGGGGGTGGCTAAAGTGAGAATTTTAGGCAGCAGTTATACTTCTAGTAGTTGTATCAAAAGGTGGAAAACTTAGGCATGTTCCTTAATACTGATGAGATCTTGATAAAATATTTAGTTTTAATCATATTTTAACTGAGGTTTGGGGGGATAATTGTCTCTCTTTGTCTATATTAACATTAAAATTGTCTTAGGTCCATCTTGACAGAGCCACCTTCAAGAAAGGAAATCATTTGGCGTCAGGTGATGCTCAACAAAATTAAGAAAACTAATATTCAGAGAATTCAGACTATATAATCATCTTCCGGCCTCTTCCTATAATTTCAAGCATTCTGGAAATGTGTGCGTACTTTTCAAAGTGTAGAAAAGATATTCCCTTTTCTCTGAGCACTTTTGCCTGTATCCAGTAAGACATAGAAGCAGTTTGGAGGAGAATTTAAGGAGCACATTCTCACACTTTTTTTGTGTGTGTGTGTGGTAGTGGGTATTGAACTCAGGGGCATTCTACCTCCGAGCTATACCCCCAGCCCTATTTTTTATTCTTTATTTTGAAACCGAGTCTCACTAAGTTTCGAAGTGCCTCACTAGGTAGCTGAGGCTGGCCCTGAACCTGGATCCTCCGGTCTCAGCCTCCCGAATGCTGGGATTACAAGCGTGCGCCACCACGCCCGACAACATTCTCACACTTTTTGTTAGGAACATGCCAGCTTTTGTTCTCGTCTCTTCAGTATGCTGGAGTCCCAATTTTTCTTCTGAAGCCAAAGTTCAAGCTTTTACTCCAGGTAGCAGTGGCTTTACAATTAAATTTTAATCCCTTAGTGTTGTTAGACTCCTATCTAGAGTACAGCCACAGCTGTTCTTGGCAGGCAAATACATCGCTGGTTTTCCTTCAGTCAAAGTGAGATAGAAAAATGTTCTCTATCTGGGGTGTGGATGAAGGCACTTTGCTAATCTTATACATAATTCATACTTGGTTGCTGGGGTACTCAAAGTTGAAACTTTTCCCTCTGATAAAATTCAGATGGATTTTTTATTTACTTGACTCTGATCCCTTTGGGGGTTTAGCCCTTAGTGGGAGCCCATGGATTCTAATTCAGCTAAGCTTTGGCTATGAAGAATTTTATTGTTAGTTTGCTCTTGGTCTATCTTAGCAATTGCAATAATACCTTTAAAAAACAGAACATAAACTGCACTAGAACATGCAGTTCAGCATCCTGAATACTCTGAAGCCTAAGAGTCTTCTTTCATTATCAGTTTATAGAATGGAAGGACTCCAGTAAGTGTGTGTGTGTGTGTGTGTGTGTGTGTGTGTGTGTGTGTTTTTTACTAGGGATTGAACCCAGGGGCATTCTACCTCCCTGAGCTATACCCCTACACCCCCAGTCCTATTTTATTTTTTTGTTTTGAAACAGGGTCTTGCTAGGTTACTAAGAGTCTTGCTACTTTGCTGAAACTGTCCTCAAACCTGTGATCCTCCTGTTTCAGCCTCCCAAGTACTGGGATTACAAGCATGTGCTACCTGCCCAGCTATCCCTAGACTTATCTTAATTGGTTATCAAAGTTTAGGTTTTTAAAGAGCCTCAGCATTTATATTTAAAAATATGGTAACTATTATTCTATAACATGCTATAATATGCTAATAACTGTTCTATAGCATAAGATTAATTGCATTAAGGTATTAATAATGGATTTGTTCAGTCAATGAACAAATATTAGGTACCTTTATGAAGTATAAAATACAGTTCTTGTTCACAAGGAGCTTGTAGTCTAGTGGTAAGGGCTTTGAGAAGGACATGGAAATGTATTAGTAAAGTAGAGGCTACTGCCACAGTAGATTAGTTCATCATTTCATATTCATTCATTTAACTAAAATGACTGATGAGTTAGTTATTTCAAGTGCCTCCCATAAAAGCACTCCAAAAAGTCAATCTAGATTCATAGAGGGCCCTTCCTTTCAGAAGGACTTATTTGGTTGTGATTCCTTTAAGTCAAACAGAAAGATATAGAAATTAGTGTCTTTATTTCATTATTTTTAAGTATGCAAAATGGAAGACATTTATCTTTATACGTAGCTACAAAAGTCCATGGTTTTATAAACCATGATATTCATTATAATATTTATGTGAATTTCCCAGAGCTTACTTGTTAACATCAGAGCTGTATCCTGAAGTTATTGATTCTGAAAATAGGCACATGTCATGTTAGTAAATAGAGCCGGATGTGGTGGCGCATGCTTGTAATCCCAGCATTTGGGAGGCTGAGACCAGAGGATCCGGGTTCACGGCCAGCCTCAGCTGCTTAGTGAGGCACTCCACAACTTAGTGAGACCTGGTTTCAAAATAAAGAATAAAAGATAGGGCTGGGAGTGTAGTTTGAAGGTAGAACGCCCCTGAGTTCAATCCCCAGTACCGCAAAAATAAATAAATAAAAATAAAAGGATATTGAGATAAAGCACTATTGAGATAAGGTTCCTTTGCCTTCTCTTCTAAGTTGAATTTTGCTGATTGATTCTGCATTCTTGACAAGTCTACCTCTTCACATGGTAAACCATCAAAATGTTTCCTCTCTAGGTAACTGGAATAAATATTTCCTATCTTTATTAGGCTGTCTCAGTCAAGTAATATATACTAATTGAATCATTAGGGTTATGACCCTGTGATACATATTTTTAAATAGACATAGAAACCTGTCCTTGAGGAGTTTGAACAAATTAGACATGCAGTCAGTAACTTTGGAAAATGATGCAAATAAATGGAGTAGAAGAGTAGGCCCAAGGTTGTACTAAAGGGTTAAAGAATATATTAATTTAACCCAATGTGAGACTATTTGAACAATGACTTGGAGGAAGAAAACTGAGAATCAGGCTTTGGAATTTACTGGTGACCATTATCTCTCTAGCAATTCATCTGAGCTTGCCAAACCTACTGGAATAAGCAGAAATTATTATTCTTTGGGTAGGTTAACAAAACATCTATCTCTAGAGGCATGATGGCATCTTCTGATTCAAAAGTCTAATTTATAGCATGTTGGTAAGGCGGCATATTTATATTCCTGGGTGGTGGATCTCATTCTCATTCATTCACCTGTGACTGTATCTAATAACACTAGGTCTCCACAAAGACTTAAGAAAACTATCCCGTTGAGTTCCCAAGAAGCCACTACCTATTCCCACAGAATGAAGATAAGGAACATGGTTATTTAGCCTTTAAAAAAACTTCTCTTTCAGATGGCATTGAAAGTAACTATATCTCTGGTTTAGCCTCAAATTCCATATTGAATTTTTAATTGGTTTTTGAGCAATAACTTTTTCCTGGTTGCTTAACCAGTCATACAAGTTGAAACTTCTGTCTCTAGACCTACTTTATAATAGCTGCTCTGGGAGAACAGATAAAAAATAGTAAGTCAGTTAGATATTTTATAAGTATTGAAATCCCTTCCATTCAGAAATGTAAATAAAATAACCAGCATGAGCAATCAGCTTATGTCAGATTCCATGGGTTTATGTTACATAGGGAAATTATAGTGCAACCTGAAACATGCTTCTCAATGAATCCATAGTAGTATCACAGTTGAATGTAAACCCTTGAGCTTTTCTTTGTGAAGGGTTTCAGAAATCACCTTTTATAAACTGCCTAGGGGAGGGGGGAAACTAAGATGATATTAACAAATGCTATCACTGTTAAGTGGCTGCCTTCCTTCCAACACCAAATCATACCAGTTAAGTAAAGCAATAACCTAGGATACTGCTCACCTTTTGGTTTATTCTGTATGCATAAAAATGTGTATACTCAGTGCCATTCTAGGTCAGAACCATAATTCAGTATGCATTCTGTTTCTGAAAGTGACATCAGAAAACTGCTGTGGAAGAACAGGGTTGCCTTAGTGCTTTTTGTTCTTATAAATTAGTGAAGTTCAGCTAAAAAGTGTAACAGGAGCTGGGTAAATAACTGTTTTCACCTTCACCAAATTCAAGAAACCAGAGATCTCATCGGAGATCGTGAAATCAGAATTCTCCCATCTTTGGCTATTGCTCCAGTGCCCCATAGTATATGGAACTATCTCCTCATTTAATAATGAACTGGTCTTGCAATCTCTAAAGCTCTTTTGTGTCTCCCTTCTATTCACTATGGCCTCAGATATGATAAGTATCCAGTATATTAAATGGGATACAGAGGATCAATCAAATTTTAAGGTTGGCACCAAGGGAAAGAAATGTATTTTCAATCTTAAATCATTCCATTTTCACATTCTCATGTCTTAAAAGTTTGGCTTGATGGATGCTAGATTCAGGGCCTATAAGTCTACATTGATGCATCACTATTCTGGATAGGATATTTAATATCTCCTAGTTATTATATGAGCCTAGAGCCTAGAGACTCTAGGCTCATATGATAAGGATCTATAACTAATGATCTATCGAATTTTGTTGAGTTTCACAGTGCAGATCTCTTTTAGTCCCTGTATCTGTATCAAATGAACTCATCCTTGTGGTTTCCCATAGATGCCCTGGCATTTACTGACATAGATCAAGATGCTGTGCGGCTCTATAGGGGACTGAACCATTTGACAGTCTGGGTACATAGTCATCTCACATTATTTAAGCCCTGATCTCAGCATTCTAATTTCTCTGTATTCCCCAATGTGTATAATGTGTACTTACTTGAAATTCCTTATACAGTGCTTGCACATTCTTGCTTCTAAGTTTCAGCATAGACCAGTTCCTTCTGTTTAGAATGCTTCCCTGACTTCCCTCAAGTAGTTCATGCCTTATCTTGTAAAATTCCAAATCTAAAGTCACCTCCTATAAAAAGCTGTCTCTGATTAATCTCATTCACCTGACTCCTTTATTCTAATACTACTTCTGTTTCCCAGTCTGTTAAACTGTTTTGTTTCTTTTTTTCTTTTTTTTTTTTTTCGGTACTCAGGGGCATTCTACCTTCAAGCTATACCCCCCAGCCCTATTTTTTATTCTTTATTTTGAAACAGGGTCTCACTAGGTAGCTGAGGCTGGCCTTGAACCCGGATCCTCCCGTCTCAGCCTCCCAAATGCTGGGATTACAAGTGTGTGCCACCACACCCGGCTTGTTTTAATTGTTGTTTCTGTACATTGTCAACCAACAAGTATAGTGATTCTAGAAATGATCTTCCTCCATCCCTTTGTTTGTTTATTCTACACAAACATTTTGAAGGCCTGCTGACAACCTTTGTTTGCTCAGAGTTCCAGTCCACCTTCCATACCCTTTCCTCTTACTTAGTTACATTCTTAAGAAATAAGGCATGTGTTCCAGGCTTGGCCTCCATCTCAGCCTGTGTATGGCAGCCTGCTGAATAGGTCCCTACAGTTGAGAAGGACTTAACCCTTTGGTTTGACAATCTCTGCATTCTACTCAGACACCTTCAAATAGACGTGAGACCAGGAGTAGCCCTGGAGACAGGAGTGAAGAAATGTCCACTGAAAGCCAAGTTAGTGTTCTCTGTTTTTTTTTGTTTTTTTTTTTCTTTTGCAGTACTGGGGATTGAACTCAGAGGCATTCAACCTTTGAGCTATACCCCCAGCCCTATTTTTTATTCTTTATTTTGAAGCAGGGTCTCACTAAATTCAGGAGTGCCTCACTAGGTAGCTGAGGCTGGCCGCGAACCCAGATCCTCTGGTCTCAGCCTCCCAAATGCTGGGATTACAAGCGTGCACCATCACGCCTGGCTCTTCGTCCTTTTTATACAAGACCTATGAAGCTGCTATCATTAGCAGCTCACCCGACACTCTCCTGCTCTGCCTCTTTTCTAGGAGTCAGGGTTAGTTTTAGAAAAAGCCTCTTGCTAGAAGCCATGACCTCGTACTTTTATCCCCTCCATCTGGTGTGTGGCCTCATGGGGCTGTGCTGCTATGCAGGAGGTGAGCAGTGGAATTCTTAAGATGATGACTTCTGAGCCCACATGCGGAGGCAGTGGGGGTGGGAAGCAGGGAAAACAGCAAGAGCCAAGATCGATGGACCAAAAAGTAAGATTTGCTGGGAGAGAAATCCTGACTGTAGGTAGACTCTTTTCCTGAGGTGTTCTTCCCCCAGCTCAAGTCAGGCCCAGGTCAGGGAACTGTAGCCTCCCAGGTCTGTGATTAATGGACATCTCACTCCTACAGCTTCCCCTTCTGCCTTCACAGTAGGGTGCACCAGTGGGATAGGTAGGGTGTTCTAGGGCTTATTCTCTAATGGAATCATTCCAGAATTGAACAGGGAAGTGTTCCCCTTGTACATATCCTCTCTTGGAGCTGCTTTTTCTCACTGTCTTGCACCTAAACAGAGGTCCAGATTTTGAGTGAAGGTGGGAGGAAGGGTTGGGAGCAGCAAAAGGTTTTGATCAAGTGAAAATCTGTTGTCTGTCTCATCTCACAGGGATTTTTCTGCAGGATAGATGCCCCTTGTCTTGGTGTAGAAGAATTGCTTGTCTCAGCTAGAGGGCCCAGAATCTTTACTAGGTCATGAGTAGACATCTGGCTTAGGATAGGATGGTTTCTTAGTACCCTTATTCCTTGTTCTTACTTTGCTAACCCAGGGGTTGACATCATTTTGAAAAAGAATGAAGTCTCAAAGAAAATTCTAATACGTACTTTAAAAGCCCAAAGTGTGGTGGTGGTGGTGGTGGTGGTGGTGGTGGGTGTGTGTGTGTTTTGCTGGGGATTGAACCCAGGGGACATTCCACCTCTGAGCTATACCCTCAGACCTATTTTATTTTTTATTTAGAAACTGGGTCTTGCTGAGAGTCTCACACTTGCTGAGGCTGGCTTCGTATCCATGATCCTCCTGTCTCAGCCTCCCAAGTACTGGGATTACAGGTGTGTACCACCACACTCAACTCAAAGTCTTAATAATTTCCTTTCATGGCTGCTCACAACTATTTCTCTTCTAGCTACACATTTAGTGTCACCTGAAAAGAACTAGATAAAATTAAAACAAAAATTTTAATATTAATCTGAAGAGGCATAAAAGAACAAGGAGTCAGAGTTGTCTAAATATGGGTTACTCTGTGGAGTGCACATATACAGTGGCAACAAGGGGATTTGCTGAGGAGGTTCAAGCTGTTCCTTCATAACTTCTGCTCACATATATTCTCCTAGCAGTCCTGGAATCTCTATAGGGCTGAACATTTTATAGCCATTTATCTTTTGAAGGTGCTGGTTTCACTCTCATGCCCAATAATGAGGCATCCTCAGCCTCTGAGGAACACAGAATTTGAAGTCAGAAGACATAGGTTTGAGTTCCGGCTGGGCCATTCCTGTCCATGTGATGTTGGACAAATCACTGAGTCTCTCTAAATGGCATCCTTAAAATGAGAGTAACCCCTACCCTCACGGGGTTGTTGTGAGAGTGATTTATATATTCAAGCATTTATGCACAAAAATTCTAGGGGGAAGCCCTACTTTGGAAGTTTTTAAAGAATGAAATTGTCTTCCTGTTTTCTTCACTCAGCATATCCTGTTCGGCTAGGGGGCTCACCTAGGCTGTGACATAAAAATACCAGATTTGGATCCTTTGGTCAAAGAGAGAGCTCCCATGTCCAAGCTACTCCAGGCATAGACTCGTGGACAGAGGCAATGAGCAAAGGAAAATTATAAAGCAAGGAAGTTCAAAGTTAGGAGACAACTAAGAGGAAAATGCTTACCTTGTATTCTCAAATCCTGGGTACCTAAAACATCTTAGGTAAATGAGGAAATGAGCCACAAAGATGCTGAGAGATCATTTAGACCATGAATGGGAAGTGGGTAAATGAGCTTATAAACTCTCTCCTATCTCTTTTACCTTTAGGGTTAGATATATTACTGACACCCCACCAGCTATTTCCTGGAACCTGTCAATCACCCAAAAAGAAAAAACAGCTCCAGGAAAGCTTAGTTCACTACAGCAACTATGGCATATTTCCCCTAGTGAAATCACTTCTTGGTCTCTTCTAGTGCTTCTTATAGAGATCATCCCTGGAACCCAAAGCTTTCCTGTTTACTAAGCCAAGTGTTTAAAACAACAGGTCATAAACAACAGGCTCAGCAACTCTATATGCCTCATGCAGTAGTAGGAAACCGCCCCATCATTCAGAGTACGTGGGACACAGCATGAACCAGCCTTGAGAAGTTGTACAGCTTTAGCCATTCTGCTTAGGTGGTAATCCTCCCTAGGTCTCTTCTCTCCATGCCCTTCGGTCCTTCCCCATCACCAGGGGATACCAGTTCTCAAACCAAACAGTTGTCTACATGTTGGTAATGCAACTTTGTAAACATTCCTAGGGTATGGTTGGACTTTTTGAAGGATTTTTTGGAAACCAACTTTCTTTTTTTATTGCTGGGAAGAGGAGATGACTACCACTCTTATGCAACCTGAGAGAAGTTATGTGTATATTCATATGTGTACCTCTTGTGTGTGTGTACATGCATGTGCATGTCCTCATGATTGTGCTCAGACTGACAGAGAGGGCAAAGAGTGTAAAGGAAGCATCTCTTTTTTATTTTACAACATTGCTTCAAAGATTCCCAACCCCCATAGCAGTAGGCAGTTCCCAAGTGGAGGGTGGGGGCAGAGGCCTCTACCAAGGCCATCAATAACCAGGTGTGAGCTACAGGTCTCTGTGTAATGTGAAGCTCTCCCGTATTTCATTTCTGCACCCAGGGGGCGGCTCTGCAGGATTGCTTACGGAGAGCTCTGTGTCTGGCACCTCTCTCCACAAGGCCCGGGCGCCCAGGGTCCCACCGACCTGCCCAGGAATGCATTGCATTGTTCTCTGGTGCTGTAATTTGGCTGCAGGAGTTAGGCTGAATGCTTTCCTGGGATAAGAAACATACTCTCCCTGGCGTCTTCCCTTTTCCCCAGCTAGCCTGGGCTTCTGCCCTATGACCACTGCAAGGATTTAAATAAAAACCTCAGAAAAACTAAAGAGAAAATAATCCTGATTATCTGTCTTCTCTTAAGCATGTAGAAACTCATGTCCTGAGTGGATCTGAGGATTTGGCAAAGGACATAGTGGCTAGTGCTCTTGATAAGGGATGTTAAAGGAGAAGAGACACTGCAACTGGGAGGAACAGAAGTGAGGCTGTGGGTATTCCTAAGTTAGAGCGACAAAATGTTTGTAAGCAGATCCTCAGGGCAATGTTTGACTTTAATTAATCTGAAGTCCCCAATTTCATTTTTCTAACATTAAGAGTGTGGATTAGTGCCATTATTTGGGCTAACAACAATAACAGTAATAGCTCCTATCTGCAGGTCTAGGTTAAAGCTGTTGGTCTCACTTTTGCTTGAGAGAAACTGGCTAATAGGCTGTGCAGCTGAGGTACTTCAGTCCTGTGCCTTCTCTAAACTCATCCTTAAAGGGTAGAGATACAGCCAGGTGTGGTGGCGCACGCTTGTAATCCCAGCATTTGGGAGGCTGAGACTGAAGGATCTCAGCTACCGAGAGAGGCACTCTGAAACTTAGTGAGACCCTGTTTCAAAATAAAGAATAAAAAATAGGGCTGGGGGTATAGCTCAGAGGTAGAATGCCCCTGAGTTCAATCCCCAGTACCGCAAAAAAAAAAGGGTAGAGATAGTATCTTATACATTAATTTTGTATCTAGATAGCACTTACCACAATGCATTAGACCTAAATATTTATCAAAAGTTAAAAGAAATGAGGACCAACAAGGAGTGGAAGAGAGGAGAGAGGTTTAAGATGCTGCTGAAGGGAGGGACAGACTGCTATCAAATAGAGGAAGGATGGCAGAGGGGGAGGTAGCAAAAATGGAGCCCTAACTACACCAAATAAAGTTCTCATTTTGTTGCTTGGTCCAAATAAACTAGTTTCTGTTTGTATAGTGCAGAATGAACGCCAGTTGTCTAAAGCCAACTGGAATGTGGAGGCAAGCTAAGGACTATGAGGGAAAATTGTTTGGCCATCATTCTTGAGGCCACACAACTTCTGTGACTTATCCACTTCACTTTTCAAACTTCTCACTCTGGACAGCGTACTCTTCCCTTAGCCAATTACTATACGAAACTGAAAAAAAAAAAAAATCCACATCCTTATGAGCTAGAATTTGGAGCCCAGGAAAAAACAGAGTAGTATAAGATGCAGCAGAAGAGGTCAGCCCACTTCCTTCCACAAGGTAAGAACCAAAAGTCAAAGATAATAGGGCACAGGTAGATTTAACTCAGACTGACTTCCCATGGAAGGCCTATGCCATTGTTGATATGGTAGCCTAGGTATTCTTGTGACAATATTCTTGGCTGGGACCTGAGGCTCTTGTGAATAGTCTGGTATACAAGGCAGTCTTTATAAATTCATTCAACAATTTTTTATTTGTGTGTGGGGGGGGTACTGGAGATTGAATCCAGAGGCATTCTACCCTTGAGCTACACCCCCTGCCCTATTTTATTTTTAATTTTGAAACAAGGTCTCACTAAATTGTGGAAAGTCTAAGTTGCTGGGGCTGGCCATGAACCTCTGATCCTCCTGTCTCAGCCTTCAACACTGTTGAGTTCAGACAGATCATGACTCCTTATCTCCCCACTACCACTAAGTCTTTCCATCTCTTAATCCCAGCCCAAGATGTTAGAAGTTCTTCTCCCCAACTCCCCCTCCCTAATCCCACTATTGGATCATTAGTTATTCAGTTGACTCCACTCTATAAGGAAGACATTCCCTTGGCCTGACTCATTCAGTCCCATTTCTCCACAGGCATCTCCTCATCACAGACCACAAGGCCCTGACTAGCTCATGAACTCAAGTTAATGGGCTTGAAATTAGAGCAAATCCCCTCACCAAAAGAAAAGCCACCCTAAACTCTCCTACCCAGGTCTCAGCAGATTCACGAATATTAGTCCTATCAAATAAATCTCTTATACTCCCATGGCCCCAAACTGTGGCTCCCGAAACTTCCTGCTTCCTGTGCAGAATGAAGTTGCTCCACAAACAAAGGATCCTAAGGGATACTGGAGAAGAATTTGGGGAAAGAAAGGGGACCAATTCCAGAATACCTAGTATGGGCCCCTTCATCTACAACCTGCTCTCAAGTTCATACAATCCTAAATTGGAAATTCCTAGAGAAATTATGATGGGCTTTGGTAAAGAGTATCTGTTGGCTGGAGTTTGGGGCATAATTAAACCTCTGAATTAATTATGAGATAATTATCTGAGATAGATAAGTACCCTATAATTTTACAGATGAGAAAACAGAGGCTTGGAGAATTTAGCAATCTTGCTGAAAATATCAAAAACATTAAGTGACTCAGCTGTGATTTTAACCCAGGTCTGCATATTTTCTACACTACTACTTCAATGTTCTACACTACTGTGCTGTTTTAAAATATCAACAGGCAACAGATAACAACTGTCCAAGTCACATAAAATGAGAACATCAAGGTTTTGAGGACTCCATGTCCTACCCTCCAACTTAAACCAGCTATCTCTAGAGACTCCACTATTAGTCAATGGGTAGTAGCACAGAAGTAACCTTTCCTGTTTAAGCCAAATGTGGAATGAACAGTAATAAACACCAGGACTTGGAGAGTCACCAAATAAAGATTTATTGAGTAAATGGGAGGATGGCTACTGCCTTCTAAATTGTTCAAAACTTTGTCCCCAAGCCCCAACTCTTTCTCTATGTGGCCAGTGGCTCCTACTCCTAGCTTCAATAGTTAGGATCCTCTCCTGAAGAATTACTAAAACCAAGTTGGGCACAGCAGCACATGCCTGTAATCCCAACTACTCAGGAGGCCAAGTCAAGGGGATTATGAGGTTGAGGCCAGCCTAGGCAACATAGTAAGACCCTGTCTCAAAAAAAAAAAAATTACCAAAACCTTCCCAATACATACTGTGATACCTCATGTGACCCTTGAGATCAGGCCTACTTACCCTCTCCCACCCTCTATGAGTTACCTATCTTTTAATTAGTGTTTCCCAAATCTAGCTACTCATGAGAAAAATGCA
Source organism: Graphiurus murinus (assembly GCA_004027655.1). Classification (NCBI taxonomy): domain Eukaryota; kingdom Metazoa; phylum Chordata; class Mammalia; order Rodentia; family Gliridae; genus Graphiurus; species Graphiurus murinus. The sequence continues at coordinate 15,649 of PVLC010024311.1, forward strand.
TAGGGGAAAAATTCCAAGGTCTAGTCAGACTTACTATATTACTCTTTCAGTACTGCTCTGTGGTGTTCTATGGTCTCTTAGGCATGGGAACCACTGCATGGCACCTCCAGTTGAATAGGCAGCATGTGAGCAAAAGAAGTGGTGCCATCTGATATAGGTGGAAAAAGAGAAAATATATGTTTATATAGTTATATGATTTCCCCTCTATAAAACACAGTAGTTTATAAACATGTGAGCATGTGAATGGAACCTTATCCACCATGGCTAACTCTGTCTAGCAATCTTAGGCTCTTGGTAGTAAATTGCTGTGGCCTAAGGATGCCTCCTGAGGCAGCAGGCAATCTGATCAAACTATCTCCAGGAAAGGGATATGCAGTATCATCTCTGTCCTATCCACCCTCAGTAGGGTAGCATCAAAGGAAGCTGTCTCCAGGTATCTTCCTCTTGCACACCTAAGATGTATTAGGAATCAATGCAAGGGAAAGGAAAAGAGCCTTATCAGATACTTTAGTGCAACTCAAATCACCCTGAAGAACCCCTATCTTTTCTACTCTTCCCTTCAAACCTCCAGAGGGGAAATCAGGGAGCCACTTGTTGTTTTTTTTTTTTTTATATCTCCTATCAACTCCTTCCCAAGGCTAAGGAACCACCAGGACACCATGGCCCCTCTGGGTTACTCTCCAAGTCCTTAAATAGAAGCTGTAGCAGCCCAGAGTTGAGGGTGGAGGAAGGTGTGCATGCAAGGATCTTGTGCTTTTGAGTTGGGAGGCTTGAAGTAGAGTGATGAGTGAGGTATCTATGTGTTCAGGTCTGGTCCAACCACTCTGCCTTCTTGGGGGCCTTGCAAGTATGGACGTCCACAGTATTTCTGCATTCCTTGCACCGCACAGCACAGCACCAGTGGAATTTGCACTCACACTGGGTGACACGTGTGACTCGAGTTGTGTCGTACCCTCGGCCGCAGCACATAATTTCACAACCATCTGTTCCTTTAGATGTTTTGCTGCAGACCCGGCCTGCAGTGCCTAGGGAACCTGGGTTGGGGAAGAGAAGGCATGAGAACCAAGTTACCTCTTACTCCAGCCACTCTGGACGCCATTACCCACATTCAGGAGGAAGCCATAAAGAATCTCTTGTTCTGAAGATACATCAATAGCCAAAATGATCATTTCTTCATTGCCATCTGTACTAGGCTTATTTCTTCCTACCAGCAAGGCTCTATAAAAGCCATTCTTTCACCTGTAATACCCTCCCTGCCTATATATATATCCAAAACTTCTCAGAATCTAACCTTAAAATGTTCATAGTTGTTAAAGTTGGATGAGGGTTTTCTACTTTATGTTCAAATTTTTCCATAATAAAAAGTGGTACATACTTGTAATCCCAGCTATTTGGAGGGCTGAGGCAGGAAGATTGCAAATTTGCAAGTTCAAGGCCAGCCTTGACAATTTAGCAAGACCCTGACTCAAAATGAAAAAAAGGACTGGGGATATAGTTCAGTGGTAAATACTCCCTGGGTTCCATCCCTAGTACCAAAAAGAAAAAAATTAAAAAAAGGTAAAACAACAATAAAAACTTTAGCCTATGATTTATCTGTTTGAGAAGTCTTACCACAACTCTAATCCTGCTATAATTTGTTAGTATTTTTATCCTTAGTTTATATTTTACTTAAGTTGTACTATACACAAAATAAGTATAGTATGCCCACTAAAAGCATGGGCCCTGACATCAGATTTTCTGGGTTCAAATCCTAGTACTGCCACTTCTTAGCTGTGTGATTTAGCAAGTCAATGTCTCTTGGCCTTAGTTTTCTCATGTGAAAATGGACTAAATAATCACATCTTGGTGGATTGTTATATTATAAATAATCTGTCCAACAGAGGTGGCAAACTGATTAGCAAAGGAGTTCCTCAGGAATGTCCTTTGCATGATCCTCTTATAGCAGGAATTCTTAAAGGGCAGAGATGATGTTTTCCCCCTGCATAGGGAATACTCAGTACCTTATTCTGACAGATTTCAAAAACAGAGATCCTATCAACAGATTAAAAAATCCAAATTTTAGATGGATTGGAACCTAAAGAGCACCTACTCTAACCCTTTCCTTTATTAACAGAGACCCAGAGATGGGAATATAGCACTAGTCTGCAAAGTCTACTGCAACATGGGGGGGAAATGCTAGAAGCTCTATATTTGTCTTTCAGTTTAAAATACCTATTTTAGGGCTTCCTACATACATTCATATAGTATAGTGAAACAATAGAAACTAGGGTGTGGTGCATATAAGGCAAGCACTTTGCCACTGATATACATCCCAGCCCTATGGCTGAGTCTTAAGTCCTTTTCTTGGGCATCAAATATTTGTACACTCTGGAGCTGTGCTGTCCCATGCAGTATCTACCAGCTACATGTGGTCTTTCAATTTTCAATTAATTAAAATTAAGCTTAAAAAATTTAGTTTCTTAGTCACACTAGATATTTGACAACAGTCCTCCTTATCTGTGGTTTCAGCTACCCTTTGTCAGCTATAGTCCAAAAATATTAAATGGAAAATTCCAGAATTAAGCAATTCACAAGTTTTAAATTTTTATTACGTTATAGTATTAACATTGTTCTATTTGGGGCTGGGGGTATAGCCCAGTGGTCATGATTATCTAGCATGTGCAACACCCTGGGCTTGATCCCCAATACCACTAAAAAAACAAAAGTCCTATTTTACTATTAGTTATTGTTGTTAATCTCTTACTGTGCCTAATTTAGAAATTAAGCTTTATCATAGGTATGTATGTATAAGAGAAACCATAGTATAAACAAGATTTGATACTTTGTGCAGTTTCAGACATTGACTAGAGTTCTTGGAATGTATCTTCCACTGATAGGGGGGACTGTTGGATTTCAGGTACTCAAAAATCACATGTGACTAGTTGCTACTGTACTGGAAAAACAGCTATGAGAATACTATGTCATCACAAAAAGTTCAATTGGACAATACTGCTGTGGAGGGAATATATCTGGCTCCATGCTCCTGGGATGATTTGTAACCTTTGAATTCCAGGACCCACTCTGGGTTTTATGAGACCTAATTTTATGCCTCTGAGAAAAAGTAACACACATTACTCATCCTCCCTCCTAACTTCAAAGATCCTTCTTCAAAGGTGTATTTTAAGTATGGTAAATATGCTTACACCTGGGAAGCTGAGGCAGGAAGAGTGCATGTTTGACACCAGTCTGGGCAACTTGGGTGAAACCCTGTCTATGACATTAAAAGGGATAGGGATATAGCTCAGTGGTAGAGCACCCCTGTGTTCAATCCCCAGTACTGAAAGAAAAAAAAAAAAAAAAGGTGTACACCTTGGATGTTATGGAATTATTCCCAGGTATCCAGAGACTAATCCTCTGAATTAGGCTATATGGAAAACATCATAAGTGACAGAAAATCACAAGGGGAGTCAGAAGGGCCCCCCAACCTCCTTTCTTCTAGAACCCTACAAAGTACACATACTTTCTCTGCTACTCGGGTAGAGCTCTACCCTGTTTCTGTGCAGTTTTGCTCTGAGCCACTTGACTTTCCAGGAATGACAGTGATGAATGAAAATAATACGAACATAGCTGAGGTTTTTGGCTCCACCTTACTAAAGTCCTGACTGTGAAATGCAGCAAAGAGCCTGGGAGTCTCATGATGGTAACCAGAAGAAAAGCAGCTCTATTGCACTGTGTGTTGCTACTAGTTTAACCTATGTGAACTAGAAATTATGAGCCAGGATGGTAACTTCCACTCTCTTGAGGAAATACCCTCATTCCTGGAAAGTCAAGTGGCTCAGAGCAAAACTGCACAGAAACAGGGTAGAGCTCTACCTGAGTAGCAGAGAAAGTATGTGTACTTTGTAGGGTTCTAGAAGAAAGGAGGTTGGGGGGGCCCTTCTGACTCCCCTTGTGATTTTCTGTCACTAGCTATGATGTTTTCCATATTGCCTAATTCAGAGAATTAGTCTCTGGATACCTGGGAATAATTCCATAACATCCAAGGTATACACCTTTTTTTTTTTTTTCCTTTCAGTACTGAGGATTGAACACAGGGGTGCTCTACCACTGAGCTATTCCCTTCCAGCATTCCCAAGAATTCCACTATAAAGTCGGGCATGGTGGCACATGCCTGTAATACCAATACTTGGGAGGCTGAGACAGGAGGATCACAGGTTTGAGACCAGCCTCAGTAACTAGTAAGACTCTTAGAAACCTAGTGAGACTTTGTTTCAAAACAAAAAATAAGGGCTGGGGGTATAGCTCAGAGGTAGAATGCCCCTGGTTCAATCCCCAGTAACTAACACACACACACACACACACACACACACACACACACACACACACACACACACAGAATTTTACCACAAATACCTAGAAGAAATTGAAAAACAACTATTTTCTGCTTGCTATTAACCATTTGCTGCTTCACCTGCCTTTGGTAGGGATCTCCTTTTCCTTGCTTCCCTGACTCCATGTTAAAATTTTAAATGGCTAGATAAAACCTTTCAAGATCATTCATAGTCTGATCCCAACCTCTCTCTCTAGCTTGAGTCTCCCTTGCCAGAAACCTCTACTCAGATTGATTTGCTGTGTCCCTGGAGCAGGGTATGTGCTCCCACTGATCACTCTGCTTGTGTTTAAAGCATTATCTAACTATTCTCTATTGCTGTTCAGATAATCTTCACCCTTGAAAGAGCAGCTTAAATTCCACATTTCAAATAAACTTTAATTTGCCAGCCATCCCTCTTTGTTGTTGCATTTGCTTACCCATTACCTCTCATTTCCTTGTTTTGTTTTTTGTTTGTTTGTTTGTTTGGTTGGTTGGTTTTCTTTCTCTAGTGCTGGGGATGGAACCCCAGGCTTTATGCATGCTAGGCAAGCACTCTAACTCTGAGCCACATCCCTAGCCCAATCTCATTCTTTTAGCTAGATTGTTAAGTGTCAAAGGCTTAGTGCTATAGTTTATACTTTTGTTTACCCATACATTGCTCAGAATTGAAAACAAGTGACTCATTTAAACATGCTCTGAGTCGTGCCTACTGCATCCCAGATGCCGGTAATGTAAGGAGTGTTACATGACCTCTGCCTCAAGGAGCTGTATGACCATGTTCTAATGTGGGGAGGAATCTGACATTTCTCATGGCACCCCTTCCCTAACTCCTGGAACTGAACACAACATGAGTAACCAGTGGCGCCTGCACTGAGAACTAGGGCTCCATGTCTCTGCCCACTTCCATGCTCACCTGCAGCTTTGTCCAAGACACAATAATCTGGGGAATTGTCAAAGTAGACAAGATCAGTCCGGGTGGCATGGCGATAACCTTGGCGGGCTGCTGTGAAGTTGGCACCATCTTGGGTCGCTGTCACCTGCACGGCCCCATCATAGCGCCGCCGCAGGTAATCACCTGTGCGGCGGAAGTCTGAGAGTGCACGCCAGCAGGTGCGCAGAGTACAGGAGCCACTCACACCATGGCACTTACATTCCAGCTTCAGAAATCGCCGCACAGCCTGGAGAAGGGAGGAAGGAGGAGGCAGGTAAAGGAGAGGCACTGTTCAGGGCACTTCACTAGGGGCAAAGAGTTCTCAGATCTGTTGGTCCTGGCTGTCTGGTTGAGCCTTTGGTGGTTCTCTCCCACACCAGACCCCACCTGTTCTTCCTGATCAAGTTAAACTCCTCTTCCAGGAAATCTTCCTGGACCAACAGTGCTTTGCTTGTCATGATAGCCTGTTGGAGCATAGAGCCATAGAATTCTGTTTATGATTATACTGTGCTTGTACATGCCTTAGTTTTCACATGTTCTAGAGTATTAAGCATCATGCCTTCTACTTTTGTAGAGTGTCATTTTCTAGCAAAGTATACAGGAGGTGCTCAAATACCAGTGATCAGTAAAACTAGAAAAAACTCTTATTCTCTCAGTGTTTATGAAGGCAGTTTTTTTCATCTTTAAAAAGTAAACTTTTCTCTGCCTTTTCTACTTTATACCTATATGGAAACCTGCTTGAACCTAGGCATTTTCAAGCTCCCTTGCATTAATGTTCCTGTCCAGGATGTTGGGGATTTGAGTAACCCAGAAACCTTTGACTCTTCAACCTTCACATTTGGTCTGTGGTCACACAAACTGGTCACTCCCAAAAAATATGAATGTACAGAACAGACATGAGTACTGACCGTGCGGCCACAGCGGTTGTTATGTAAGTTCATGAGGGCCCGGGCATCCTTAAGCCTCTTCTCCTTGGCATCCACAAAGGCCTTGGCAAAGCGGACACCATAGTGGATGTTGTCACTGCAGCCACCCCAGTCAAAGTCCCCACGTTGGTCATGGTGTCGACCACGGGTATATGGGTCACAGCTGCATACACTCAGCTCACCCTGGCTACAGGCACGAGTGATGGCGTGGACCACCCCTGCTGATGAGATGGCATATACAAATGCTGCCTCCCGGCTACCTAGAGAAAGAGAGAGGTATATTTCAGGAAAGAAGTCCATGTCTGTTCCCTTTCTCAGCCCACACAGCCTCAGAAACCTCTTCTCTCTTCTTTCCCAGAGCCATTCCCTATAATCCCCTTATTCAAGGTGTTCCTCCTTTCCAAGAGCATTCCCTAGAGTATCCAACCTCTTCCCTCAGCCCTCACTAGTCTCTATCCACTTCATTGTACAACTAACCTCTTGGGCTGACCTATGCTCTTGTTTCCTTCCGAATTTCTTGGACCCTTCCACTGGAAAGTCTTATGGTGAGTCATCCCCTCCCACTGAGCGCCAGCACTGGTGCAGCTAAGCCTGCCTAGGTCCACACTCCAGGCTTTTCAGGCCCACTGTGCTGGACAGTTCCCCTACAGTGCAGACCCCAGCCCGGGGTGCAGCCTGTTTATAGAGAGACATGCTACATTTCCCTCTCTGGCCTTCCTTCCTTCCCTAATCTCAGGGACGGATGAATTACCACCCCTACACCCTGACACCTTCAGATTCCCATCTCAGTCCCTTTCTTCTACTTCACTCTCTAGCTCTGCTTAGCATTTTTGCTGATCTGGGGCCAAGCCACTGACTCTCCAAATATTTATGTGTCACCTTTCTGTTTATCTTTTGTTCCTGTTACTGTAGTGTTGGGACTGTTAGGGCAGTAGTAGTGATGGTGGTAGTGGTAAGAACCAGAGGTGCTATTGCTAGTCCTCAGCCATACAGTGCATGGGAGCCCCCATGAACTGGGAAACCAGAGGACAGAGAAAATGAGGGGAAATGTGGAGATGCTAGGGAATGCTTTAACTTTGTCCCATCATCCCAAAGCACAGGGATTTAGAGGGGCCCCTGCCTACAAATCTTAGGTACTAAATATCTGTTCCCATCTATATCCTGGGCTCTTGCCACAGTTGTCTCTCTGATCATGAAGTCTTGTGTGGGAGAAAGGAGAGGGAATCATGCCTATCCTTCCCACTCGCCCCTCCCTAAGCACAGAAAGGGGAGGAGCTGGAACAGGACAGAAGAGGCCCCTACTTCTGAGCATGACACGGCCAAAGACCGTGTGGTCCCGGTCCAGCGTGGTGCAGTTCCAGCGGTGATGGCGGAACTGGTGCTGACACTCTCGGATCCATTCTCGGGCCCCCTCGCCCACTGAGCGCATGATGTCTGGGTAACGCTGGCACAGCTGCCGCTGCCGGCTCACCAAACCAGGGATATTGTCACAGATCACTCGGGCCCCTAGTGCCCCGATGTACCTGTAAGGTGGAGATGGCTCAGTCAGAGCATCCAGCCCTTTCTCTACATCAGGAGGGGTATTTGGTATCTAGACCTTAGAGAGATTCCTTCCCCTTCCCCCCAAGCCACATTCACTGAGGCTGATGGGTAGAACCATTCCCCACAAGCTCTGGAGAAATAGTTACACAGTTGCAGAAAGAGTAATTGAGTGGTCTCCCACCATTACCAATTCCCCAGCCAAAGGCCAAAGTGACACACACTCCCAGAACATAGGCCAGGCATGTGTCATATACACAGAAGCTGTGGGCATGTCACACAAACCCACTGCCTGTTTATTTAATAAACATTAAGATCTTCACAGAAAAATAAACTAACAAAATGAGGGTCTGAGACAACACTCTTACACCCACATGTAAGAGGCCCATCCTGAGTGGTTGGTCCATGAAGACAGGAATTAGCAGCAGGGGGATGGAGACAGGGAGGGGTAGGCAGGAAGAGACATAGTGGACAAGTCTGAGTAATGTTTATAGCTCTAGTTAGACTCAAGTAGCTGAAAAATCATCCCCAATCCTGAGGATGGCAGGGGGAGTGGGGGAAATCTCCCCACCTTTTCTTCCCTATTTTATTTCCAGCCTCAGGACCTTTTTTTTTTTTTTAAACTGGGGGTTGAACCCAGGGGCATTCTACCTCCAAGCTGCTATACCCCCAGCCCTTTTTATTTTGAAACAGGGTCTCACTAAGTTGCTGAGGGTCTCAATAAACTGCTGAAGCTGACCTTGAAACTTGGATCTTCCTGTTAAAGCCTCCCAAACCAAAAGTACTATGAGTATACACTGGGATTATAGGCTTGTACTTACTACCATGCCCTGCCACAGGACCTTTCTTTTTTTTTTTTTTCAGGGGGACACTTGGGATTGAACCCAGGGGCATTCTATCTCTAAGCTACACCCCTAGTCCTTTTTTATTTTTTGTTTTGAAACAGTATCTCACTAGGTTGCTGAGGGTCTCACTAAATTGCTGAGGCTCTCCTCAAACATGCAATCCTCCTGTCTCAGCCTCCCAAGTACTGAGATTACAGGTATGTGCCATCACGCCCAACTCCTAGGGCCTTCTTACCTAATGAAGCTTTTAAAAATCACTCTCTAGTCAGCGTGATAGCACATGCTTATAATTCCAGTACTTGGGAGGCTGAGACAGGAGAATCACAGGTTGAAGGCCAGCCTCAGCTACTTAGTGAGGCCCTCCTGAACTTAGTGAGACTATGTTTCAAAAATAAAGAATAAGCAGGGCGTGGTGGCACACACTTGTAATCCCAGCATTTGGGAGGCTGAGACCGGAGGATCTAAGTTCACAGTCAGCCTCAGCTACCTAGTAAAGCACTCTGCAACTCAGTGAGACCCTGATTCAAAATAAAGAATAAAAAATAG
>PVLC010024312.1:0-11204 GCA_004027655.1 Graphiurus murinus
TGCAGAAGCCGGGCGTGGTGGCGCACGCTTGTAATCCCAGCATTCGGGAGGCTGAGACCGGAGGATCCGGGTTCGCGGCCAGCCTCAGCTACCTAGTGAGGCACTCTGCAACTTGTGAGACTCGGTTTCAAAATAAAGAATAAAAAATAGGGCTGGGGGTATAGCTCGGAGGTAGAATGCCCCTGAGTTCAATCTCCAGTACCGCAAAAAAAAATAAAAAAAGCAGTGCAGAAGGATAAGAAAAAGTACAATTTAGACTGTCATTGTAACTCAGCGGTTGAGCCATTACCTAGCATGTGCAAGACCCTGAATTCAGTACCAGCATGGAGGAAAAGAACTAAAAACAGTTATGTAATTGTGCTAGCTTGTGATAAGTTAGAAGCATATAGTAAGAGTTACAGACAAGCCGGGTGTGGTGGCGCACGCTTGTAATCCCAGCATTTGGGAGGCTGAGACTGGAGGATCTCTGTTTGCGGCCAGCCTCAGCTACCTGGTGAGGCACTCCGCAACTCAGTGAGACCCTATTTCAAAATAAAGAATAAAAAATAGGGCTGGGGGTATAGCTCGGAGGTAGAATGCCCCTGGGTTCAACCCCCAGTATCACACACACACACACACAAAAAAAAAAAAGAGTTGCAGACAAATCAATATGCTTTTCATGTGCTTTCTTTGGATTAGTTTGTTTGCTTATTTCTAATGTGCACCTTGCATTCATGTTAAATTAAGGTAGGAGGGTTTTTTGTTTTGGTGGTGGTGTTTTCCTTACCAAGAGGAAGCAATGATAAAGAGAAACAGGGAATGTTCAAGGAATAGATAACCACATGTCCTTTTTTACACTCTATATATTTGATGGAAGTGGTACTTGAGATTATTTTGTAATCATGAAATTTATGTGTATAATCTTTTTTTTCCTCCCTAGAAACTTTATACAGTATGTGATGTTGCTCTGTGTGTTATAAATAGTAAAAGTGCTTTGTGCAATGCAGACTCACCAAAGGACCCTGTCCTTCCAATGAAATTTTTTACACAACCTGAAAAGGTAATTTCCTTCACCTTGTTTTTCTACTACACTAAAATGATTTAATTATCATTTGCCATCAGGCCTAGTGGCAAATACTGGGTTTTCTTGAGTACAGAGTTTAAAAAAATATCTCTGAGTTTATTGAGTAATGGGAAATTGTCTTTCAAAGCCCATCATTCTTGCATAAGTAGAAGACAAATCAAGCTTTTTTGTTGTTCTTATGCTCCTTCTGGATATTTCTAATAGGGAAAACAGTTTTCAGATTTTTTAAATTAATTGGATCTCTTTTGTTTGTGGGGAGGGTACTGGAGATTGAGCCTAGAGACATTCTACCTTTGAGCTACACCCCCAGCCCCATTTTATTTCTTATTTGGAAACAGGGTCTCACTGCGTTAATGAGAGCCTCACTACTTACTGAGGCTGTCCTCCAACCTGTGATCCTCCTATCTCAGCCTTTCAAGTACTGGGATTACAAGCCTGTGCCACCACACCTGGCCTGGATCTCATTTAATTTTTTTTTTTTTTAATACTGGGAATTGAACTCAGGGGCATTCTACCTCTGAGCTATACTCCCAGCCCTGTTTTTTATTCTTTATTTTGAAACAGGGTCTCACTGAGTTGCGGAATGCCTCACTAGGTAGCTGAGGCTGGCCGTGAACCCAGGTCCTCCTGTCTCAACCTCCCAAACGCTGGGATTACAAGTATGCACCACCACGCCCGGCTCCAAACTCTTTGTTTTTATAGGTTTAGTTATTTTGTTTTGTTTGGGCACTGGGATTGAACCTAGGGGCATTCTACTGCTGAGCTACATAATCCTGTCTGAGCCTCCCCAGTACTGAAATTACAAGCATGCACCACCACAGCAGCCAAATTTGAATTTTTAAAATCTTTTTAAAAATACCTTTTACTGCGGGCATGGTGGTGCACGAATGTAATCTCAGGATTTAGGAGATTGAGACAGGAGGATCACAGGTTCAAGGCCAGCCTCAGCTACTTAGACCCTTGGCAACTTAGACCCTAAGCCAGTTGTGGTGGTACACGCTTGTATCCCAGTACTTGAGAGGCTGAGACAGGAGGATCACAGGTTCAAGGCCAGCCTCAGCTACTTAGTGAGGCCCTTTTTCAAAATAAAGAATAAAAAATAGGGCTGGGGCCGGGCGTGGTGGCGCACGCTTGTAATCCCAGCATTTGGGAGGCTGAGACCGGAGGATCCAGGTTCGCGGCCAGCCTCAGCTACCTAGTGAGGCACTCCGCAACTTAGTGAGACTCGGTTTCAAAATAAAAGAATAAAAAATGGGGCTGGGGGTGTAGCTCGGAGGTAGAATGCCCCTGAGTTCAATCCCCAGTACTGCAAAAAAAAAAAAAAAGTCTTTTACTCCCTGCTTTTAGGTCATATTATTAAATTAAGTTGACAGACTTTATGAGGATAATTAGTTTACTTAATCCAGTGTGGAGTTCCCTAATAAACACTAAGTGCTCAGTATATGCATAGTACTATATTCGGCTACTTTGAAATCAGAGAAAAAGTACACTTTACAATACAGTAGAGGAGGTGAAAATAGTTTAATGGATACACTGGAGACTGTACTAATATATATGAAAAATAGGAGTGCGTTGTATTTAAAATTTAAGAAATTTAGCCGAGCATGGTGGCGCACGCTTGTAATCCCAGCATTTGGGAGGCTGAGACCGGAGGATCTGGGTTCGCGGCCAGCCTCAACTACCTAGTGAGGCACTCTGCAACTTAGTGAGACTCAGTTTCAAAATAAAGAATAAAAACTAGGGCTGGGGGTATAACTTGGGGGTTGAATGCCCCTGAGTTCAATCCCCAGTACCGCAAAAAAAAAAAAAAAAATTTAAGAAATTTGCCTAGATCATGAATTGGTGTGTGTACGCTGTACCTTGCAGTATTATTCCTATTGCAAGGTACAGTGCCTCAAAAGTCTTGTTTAAGCTAGGCGTGGTGGCTCACACTTATAAACCCAGTACTTGTGAGGCTGAAACAGGAGGATCACAGGTTCGAAGCCAGCCTTGGCAATTTACTGAGGCCCTCTGCAACTTAGTGAGACTCTGAAAAAATAAGAAAATCGGGGACTGGTGCATAGCTCAGAGGTAGAATGCCCCTGGGTTTGATCCTCAGTATCACCAAAAAAAAGTCTTCTTTAGATAATAAAAATATACAGTGTTCAATTTGATTGGTTTTGTTTCTCCTTTTTTAATAGGACTTCTGTAATGACAAGAGTTATATATCAGAAGAGACACGAGTACTTCTGCTAACAGGAAAGGTATATATACTTAGTATTTTGGGGATTTTTATTTTAAATGTATATTGCTTCTGCCTTTTGTTTTGTTTTGTGGTACTGTGGATTGAACCCAGGAACATTCTACCTCCAAGCTACAACTCCAACCCTTTTTTTTTTTTTTTTTTTTTGCGGTACTGGGGATTGAACTCGAGCATTCTACCTCTGAGCTATGCTACACCCCCAGCTGTTTTGTTTTTTTTTTTGTTGTTGTTGTTGTTGTTGTTTCTGTTTTGCAGTACTGGGGATTGAACTCAGGGGCATTCTACCTCCGAGCTACACCCCCAGCCCTATTTTTTGATTCTTTATTTTGAAACCGGGTCTCGCTATGTTGTGGAGTGCCTCACTAGGTAGCTGAGGCTGGCCACGAACCCAGATCCTCCGGTCTCAGCCTCCCAAATGCTGGGATTACAAGCATGCGCTACCATGCCCAGCTCTTATTTTTTATTCTTTATTTTGAAACAGGGTCTTACTATTTAACTGGGGCTGGCCTTGAACCTGCGATCTTCCTGATTCAGCCTCCCAATTCTTGGGATTATAAGCATGAGCCACCATGCCTGTCTCCTGTATTTTATAGTTCTTGATTCTTAGGGACCACATTATGGATTTGTAGCATTTAATGTTCTCTCAGACAATTTTCTGCCATTTACCACTCATCAAAATTATCACCATGTGGCCTGGCGTGGTGGCGCACGCTTGTAATCCCAGCATTCGGAAGGCTGAGACCGGAGGATCCGGGTTCGCAGCCAGCCTCAGCTACCTAGTGAGGCCCTCTGCAACTTCGTGAGACTCGGTTTCAAAATAAAGAATAAAAAATAGGGCTGGGGGTATAGCTCGGAGGTAGAATGCCCCTGAGTTCAATTCCCAGTACCGCCAAAAAAAAAAAAAAAAATTATCACCATGTGCTCTCTTCAGTAATGATAAGCTTCAGATTTTTTTACTTCTTTATTTTTGTTACTAGAGGTTGAAACCAGAGACATTATACCTTGAAGCTACACCCCCAATGTTATGTTACTGATTGATTGATTGATTGATTGATTGATTGATTGATTGATTGATTTGTGGTAGTAGGGGTTCAATCCAGGGGCATTCAACTGCTAAAGTACACCCCCATCCAATTTTTCAAATTTTTTTATTTGGAAATAGAGTCTCAGCCTCCCAAGTACTGGGATTACAGGCATGCAATACCAGAACCAGCTTTTTTTATTTTGAAACAGGGTCTCGCTAAATTCCTGAGGCTGGCCTCAAACCTGTGATTCTCCTGTCTCTTACAGGTGTGTACCACCATGCCCAACTTCAAATGAATTTAATTACGATCTATAAAGCAGATTTTCTTTCTTTTTTTTTTTTTTTTTTTTTTTTTTTTTTTTTTTTTTTTTTTTTTTTTTTTTTTTTTTTTTGAGGTAGTGAGGATTGAACTCAGGGGCATTCTATCTCCAAGCTATGCCCCCAGCCCTATTTTTTATTATTTATTTTGAAACAGGGTCTCACTAAGTTGCGGAGTGCCTCACTAGATAGCTGAGGCTAGCCTCGAACCCGGATCCTCCGGTCTCAGCCTCCCAAGTACTGGGATTACAAGCGTGCACCACCACGCCCAGCTCTGCTCAAGATTTTTAATTGTGTTAATGCACCCAAACACATCTTTACAGAATTATCATCTCTAATAAATTTAGTGTTTATCTTTCCAAGGTAACAACAGTCCCTTGGCTTAGGCCAAAGAATGTCTCAGGCCTGACATGGTGGTTCACACCCGTAATCCCAGTACTTGGGAGGCTGAGACAGGAGGATCACAGGTTCGATGACAGCCTCAGCAACTTAATGAGGCCTTCACAACCTAGGGAGACCCTGTCTCAATATAAAAATTAAAAATAGACCGGGCGTGGTGCCTGTAATCCCAGCATTTGGGAGGCTGAGACCGGAGGATCTGGGTTCTCGGCCAGCCTCAGCTACCTAGTAAGGCCCTCCACAACTTAGTGAGACCCTGTTTCTTTTTTTTTTTTTTTTGCGGTACTGGGGATTGAACTTAGGGGCATTCTACCCCCGAGCTATACCCCCAGCCCTATTTTTTATTCTTTATTTTGAAACCGAGTCTCGCTAGGTAGCTGAGGCTGGCCGTGAACCCGGATCCTCCGGTCTCAGCCTTCCAAATGCTGGGATTACAAGCGTGCGCCACCACGCCCGGTGAGACCCTGTTTCAAGATAAAGAATAAAAAAAAAATAGGGCTGGGGGTATAGCTCGGAGGTAGAACGTCCCTGAGTTCAATCCCCGGTACCGCAAAAAAAAAAAAAAGATAAAAATTAAAAGTAAGGCTGGAGCTCAGCTATTTAATGAGGCCCTCCGTAACTTAGTGAGACCCTGTTTCAAAATAAAGGATAAAAAATGGCCAGACGTGGTGGCGCACACTTGTAATCCCAGCATTCGGGGGACTGAGACTGGAGGATCCGGGTTCGTGGCCAGCCTCGGCTACCTAGTGAGGCACTCCGCAACTTAGTGAGACTTGGTTTGAAAATAGAGAATAAAAAAAAGTAGGGCTGGGGGTATAGCTCGGAGGTAGAATGCCCCTGAGTTCAATCCCCAGTACTACAAAAATAAAGAAAGAAAGAAAGAATAAAAAATGGAACTGTGAGTGTAGCTTGGAGGTCCAATGCCCCTGGGTTCAAATCCCAGTACTGCAACAAAAAAAAATAGGGCTGGGGGTATAACTCAGAGATAGAATTCCTCTGCATTCAATCTCTTGTATCACAAAAAAAAAAAAAATGTATCTCTCTCTTACTATTTCTAAATTTATATGTATTCCTTTCACTAAGATATAAAATAACGGTGTGTGTTTGTCATTTTCAGCCAAAGCCCACTGGAGTACTAGGTGCAGTAAATAAGCCTTTATCAGCAACAGGAAGGAAACCCTATGTTAGAAGCACTGGCGTTGATACTGGAGGCAATATTAATGTAAATTCAGAACTGCTCCCCTCAACCGGAAATCGATCAAGGCAAATTTTTTGTTCATTTTTGTTCTCTCACTCACTGCTTGGTTTATCTTTCAGTTATTCCTAAAGTAGTATATCATAAAATGGACTTATACCTTAAGAATTGCTTTATTGGAAAATAACACTGATGAATTTTAGGTGGAGTTCACTGTGGTTGTTTTCTGTTGAGCTGGGAATCGAGACCATGACCTGCCATATGCTAAGCAGGCATTCTACCATTGAGTTACAACCCTAGCCCGAATTTTAATATTTTCTAAAAATGAGAATCAAGAATATACTGCATATTTTGAAATGATACAGTATTCTGAGTGTGTAGACAAGTTCACAGGAAAAGGTCTTAGATTGTTGCTCAGTGGTAGAGCATTGTCCCCCTGGGTTTGCTCCCAACATACGCACCCACAAAAACAAGATAAAACATATAAGTACTTGTAATATATTGTAACTGATTTACATGAAAATGTTTATTTTGTATACATAAGAAAATTGAACATGGAAAACCATGAAAATACAACTATTAAATTGGAATTATTTTTAATTATGTTATGCTTGCTATGTTAACCACTGCATAAGAATTCCTACCTGATCCTTCTGTTACAACACTAAATATTGGTAGGGGGGTTGGTTTTGGGGGTTTTTTGTGTGTGTGTGTGGTACTGGGGATTGAACCCTGGGAGGGGCATTCCACCTCTGAGCTATACCCCAGCCCAATTTTATTCTTTATTTTGAAACAAGGTCTCACTGAATTACGGAAGGCCTCACAAGTTGCTCACACTGGCCGTGAACTTGCTATCCTCCTGTCTCAGCCTCCCAAGTACTAAGATTACAAGAATGTGCCACCACACCTGGCTTTATTGGGGTTTTTTAAGTTTTTTTTTTAATTTTTCGTGGTACTGGGGATTGAACTCAGGGGCAGTCTTCCTTCAAGCTACACCCCCAGCCCTTTTTATTTTATTATTTGGAAACAGGGTCTCACTAAGTTACTGACAGCTTCACTAAGTTGTTTGAAAACCTGCAGTCCTCCTGTCTCAGCCTCCCAAGTACTGGGATTACAAGTGTGCACCATCATGCCACGTGTTTTTTGTTTGTTTGTTTTGTTTGTTTGTTGCGGTACTGAGGATTGAACTCAGGGGCATTCTACCTCCGAGCTACACCCCCAGCCCTATTTTTTATTCTTTATTTTGAAACAGGGTCTCACTAAGTTGTGGAGTGCCTCACTAGGTAGCTGAGGCTGGCCTTCAACCCGGATCCTCCCGTCTCACCTCCCAAATGCTGGGATTTCAAGCGTGTGCCACCACGCCCAGCTGCCAGGTGTTTTTCTTTTCTTTTTTTTTTTTTTTTTTTTTTTCTTTGCGGTACTGGGGATTGAACTCAGGAGCATTCTACCTCCGAGCTATACCCCCAGCCCTATTTTTTATTCTTTATTTTGAAACCGAGTCTCACTAAGTTTCGGAGTGCCTCACTAGGTAGCTGAGGCTGGCCACAAACCCGAATCCTCCGGTCTCAGCCTCCCAAATGCTGGGATTACAAGCGTGCGCCACCACATCCGGCTGCCAGGTGTTTTTAAAGATTTTATTTCCTGTAATACCAGCACTTGGGAGTCTGAGACAGGAAGATAGCAGGTTCAAGACCAGCCTCAGCAATTAGCAAGATCCTCAGCAACTTAGCAAGACACTATTTCAAAGTAAGAAAGGCTAGGTGTGTACCTCAGAGTAGACTATTTCTGGGTTTAATCCCCAGTACTACTAAAAGGGGGACAGGATGCTGAGGTGTATAGTTCAGAGGTAGAATTCCCCTGAGTTTTAATCACCAGTACCAAAAATAATAAAAATAAAGATTTCATTCCTATCCATAAAATCATAAATTAAATCCAACCAGTAATTTTTAAATCCTTTTCGGCAGTAGAACCCCAAAATAAAAATGAATTAACATGGGTTAGTTGTGGCTTAAAGAGGTGATGGGAACTGGGCATGGTGGCATGCGCCTGTAATCCTAGTACCTGGGAGGCTGAGGCAGGAGGATCAAAGATTCAATACCAGCCTCAGCAATTTAGCAAGGCTCTTAGCAACCCAGTGAGACCCTGTTTCAAAATAAAAAATAAGACCAGGCATGGTTGTAATTCCAGTACTTGAGAGACTTAGACAGGAGGATCACAGGTTCAAAAGCCAGACTCAGTGATTTAGCAAGCCTCTCAGAAATTTAGTGAGACCTTGTTTCCAGATAAAAAGTAAAATTGAGCTGTGGATGTTGCTAGAAAGTAGAACGCCCCTGGGTTCAATCCATAGCACCACAAATAATAATAAAAAGGGCTGGGAGCGTATCTCAGAGGTAGAATGCCCCAGGGTTCAATCCCTAGTACCAAACATAAATAAATAAATAATAAATAGGGATTCAAGCACCTTCCAAGTGGCCTCATCCTCTTATGGTTCCTCCCTTGCAGAACATTAAGAACACTGAAAATCACCATGCTATATTATGAATTAAAGTTTGTTTTTGTTTCATGGTTTCATACTCCAATAGATAATAAGGCTTAGAGTAATTGTGTCACTTTGTTTCTTGATAGTCTTTCTGTCAGGGGGTTGTAGGCAACCATTTCTATCTTACTTTGTGTGGGGGTTAGGCTACTGGATATTGAACCCAGGGTGGGTATGGCTTAGAGGTAGAAAGACCCTGGGTTCAATCCCCAGTAAAACACAAAAAAAATTTTTTAAATGTTAATCACATGATAAAATAAAGCAGTAGTCTATAATCAGAGACATTCTGGATCTTGCTAATATTGCATCACTTAGTTTTCTAAATCAACCTAATCCTTTCCTTGTTGATAGAGTACAAGAATGAACTTTCAGTACATGTGGTGAAATAAAGAAGCCTTGGCTTATTTTTCTTCACTAGGGAACAGAGTTCAGAAGCAGCAGAAACTGGAGTTAGTGAAAATGAGGAGAACCCAGTAAGAATTATTTCTGTCACACCTGTAAAGAATATTGACCCGGTAAAGAATAAGGTAAAAATTATTTATTATGTATCTATCTATCTAATCTATTTATGTTGCAGTACTAGGGATCAAACCCAGGACTTGGACATGCTAAGTAAGCACTCTGAGCTACACTTCCAGCCCCTGTTAAATTTTTTATTCTTAGCCAGGCGTGGTGGTGCACACTCATAATCCCAGTACTTGGAAGGCTGAGACAAGAGGATCTCAGGTTCGTGGCCAGTGTCAGCTACTTACTGAGGCCTTCTTACAACTTAGTGAGACCCTATCTCAAAATAAAGAATAAAAAATAGGGCTGGGGGTGTAGCTCGGAGGTAGAATGCCCCTGTGTTCCATTCCTAGTACCTCAAAAAAAAAAATTGTTCTTTTTTTAGTGGTACCTGGAATTGAACCCAGGAGCATTCTACCTCTGAGCTGCACCCTTTTTATTTTGAAAACAGGGTCTTGTTAAGTTAGTGAGAGTCTCCCTAAAATACTGAGACTGGTCTTATCCTCTTATCTCAGCCTCCCAAATACTAGAATTACAGGTGTGCGCCACCATGCCCAGCTTTTATTTCTGTTTTGAAACAGGGTATCACTAGGTTGATGAGAGTCTTTCTACCTGCTGAGGCACCAAATTAATTTTTTGGCAGGAAAGTAAAGAATATTATATAATGGTGGGTGCATCAGACTTTTTTTTTTTTTTTTTTTTTGCGGTACTGGGTATTGAACTCAGGGGCATTCTACCTCTGAGCTATACCCCCAGCCCTATTCATTCTTTATTTTGAAACAGGGTCTCACTAAGTTGCCCAGGGCCTCACTAAGCAGCTCAGGCTGGCCTCGAACCCAGATCCTCCAGTCTCAGCCTCCCAAATGCTAGGATTACAAGTGTGCGGTACAACACCTGGCTACACATGGTTTTCTTTGGTTTTTGTTTTTGTGGTGTTAGGGATTGAACCCAGAAGCCTTCTACCTCTGAGGTATACCTCCAGACCTATTTTATTTTTTATTTGGAAACAGTGGCCTTGAACCTGTGATCCTCCTGTTTCAGTGTCCCAAGTACTGGGATTACATCCTTATAGCACCGCACCCAGCTCAGACCTTTTATGAATCCTGGCCCTAATGCTCACTTGGGCAGATATATTGACTTCTCTCAGTTTCCATTCAACTGTAAAATGGAATTGGTAACTTTCCTCAATAGGAATGGCATGAAGATATTTTCATTTCTTTAACGGCAGAATCATATCTTGATATGCTTCTCTTTATTATTTAGCATATATTTGTGGTAGTCTTCAAGTATTTTAGGTGTTACCCTCAGGTACATAAAATAATTTAACCTTTCCTGTTCAGTCCCTCATTATCTGAACATAAACTAGATATAGAAAAGGATGCAAGCCGGGCGTGGTGGCGCATGCTTGTAATCCCAGCATTCGGGAGGCTGAGACCAGAGGATCTGGGTTCGAGGCCAGCCTCAGCTACCTAGTGAGGCACTCCGCAACTTAGACTCGGTTTCAAAATAAAGAATAAAAAATAGGGCTGGGGGTATAGCTCGGAGGTAGAATGCCCCTGAGTTCAATCCCCAGTACCATACACACACACACACACACACACACACACAGGACGCATTTTTATTTTTTCTTTATAATTTTTTGTGGTATCGGAGATTTAACCCAGGGACATTCTACCTCTAAACCATACCCCTAGTCCAATTTTTATTTTGAACCAGGTTCTCATTCAGCTGCTGAGGCTGGCCTCAAATCTTCAATGTTCCTATCTCAGCCTCCAAAATACTGGGATGAAAGGCCTGTACCACACCAGAATGCTCAACCTAAATATTCTTTATATCCACACACTTACCAGTGCTTTTATGTCTGTGGGCTAAATTCCTTTTAGTAGGATTGCTAAGTCAAAGGATAACTGTATTAGCCGGGCA
>PVLC010024312.1:11304-24899 GCA_004027655.1 Graphiurus murinus
AAAAAAAAAAAAAAAAAAAAAAAAAAAAAGATAACTGTATTGCCTTGCCAAGCCAGGCGTGGTGGCGCACGCTTGTAATCCCAGCATTCGGGAGGCTGAGACCGGAGGATCCGGGTTCTCGGCAGCCTCAGCTACCTAGTGAGGCACTCCGCAACTTAGTGAAACTCGGTTTCAAAATAAAGAACAAAAAATAGGGCTGGGGGTGTAGCTCCGAGGTAGAATGCCCCTGAGATCAATCCCCAGTACCACAAAAAAAACAAACAAACTGTATTGCCAGGAGCCATGGTGCATGCCTGTTTTGGGGTTTGGTTTTGGTTTTGGTTTTGTTTTTTGGTGGGGGCGGTACTGAGGATCAAACCCAGGGACATTCTACCTCTGAACTACACCCTCAGCCCTATTTTTTATTCTTCATTTTGATAGGATCTCACTAAGTTGGGGAGGGCCTCACTAAGTAGTTGAGACCCAGCTTGGTGCAAGCCTGTTAATCCCAGTACTTGGGAGACTGAGACAGGAGGATCACAGATTAGAGGACAGCCTCAGCAAATTAGCAAGACCCTGTGTTAAAATAGGCTGAGGGTAGCCAGGTGTGGTGGCACATGCTTGTAATCCCAGTACCTGGGAGGCTGAGACAGGAGGATGGCAGGTTCACAGCCAGCCTCAGCTACTTAATGAGGTCCTGTACAACTTAGACCCTGTCTCAAAAATAAAGGAAAAAAGATAGTGTTGGGGGTGTAGCTCAGAGGTAGAATGCCTCTGGGTTAAATCCTAGTACTGAAAAGAAAAAAAAATAGGCTAGGGGTATAGCTCAGAGGTAGAATGTCCCTGAGTTCAGTCCCCAGTATCCGAAAAGGATAACTTTAGATATTTCCATATTGATTTCCTGAAAGACTTAAAAGATTTTACTTCTGTTTGTTTTTTTGTTCATGGTAATTGCAGTGGAAGCCCAGGGACCTTCTATCTCCAGGCTATATCCCCAGCCCTATTTCATTTTTTATTTGGAAACAGTCTCACTAAGTTGCCGAGGCTGACTTTGAACCTGCAGTTCTCCTGTCTCAGCCTCCCAAGTACAGGCGTACACCACCATGCCTGGTTCAAGATTTGACATTTCTACCAACACAATAAAAGAGTACTTTTTTCTCTACAAACCCATCAACAGCAGGTTACACGATTCTTTGAATTGTTTTCAGTCTTATGTATCAAAACTAATGTTCCACTGTTATTTTAATTTGCATTTCTCTGGCTGTTATTTAATTTGCATTTCTACGTTTGTTGCATATCTTCCTGCCCTCTTCTGTAAGTTGCCAGTTCTTAGTTGGTCCAATTTTATATTATCTTTTTCTTGTCTAACTCAACTTTTTTTTTTTTTTTTCTTGTTGCTGGGGGTTGAACCCAGAGACATTCTACCTCCAAGGTATACCCCCTAGCCCTATTTTTTATTTTTATTTTGAAACAGAGTCTCACTATTTCCTGAGGCTGAGGCTGTCCTCAAACCCACAGTCCTCCTGTCTTATTGTGCCCCACCATGCCCGGCTAAATACTTTGGGAATATTTCTTTTTTTTTTTTTTTTTGCAGTACTAGGGATTGAACTCAGAGGTGTCCTACCTCCGAGCTAAACCCCCAGCCCTATTTTTTATTCTTTATTTTGAAACCGGGTCTCACTAAGTTGTGGAGGGCCTCACTAAGTAGTGGAGGCTGGCCGCAAACCCAGATCCTCTGGTCTCAGCCTCCCGAATGCTGGGATTACAAGCATGCGCCACCACACCCGGCTTAGGGAATATTTCTAAATACTTTATTTTTTTTCTTTTTTTTTTTTTTTGTTCTTTTTTTATTCTAAATACTTTATTACTACAGATTGTTAATGTTTAAGGAACTTTATGTTTACAGCATTGTTTGTACTCTTTTAGGAAATTAATTCTGATCAGGCTACGCAGGGCAACATCAGCAGTGATCGAGGAAAGAAGAGAACAGTAACAGCAGCTGGTACAGAGAACATCCAGCAAAAAACAGATGAGAAAGTAGATGAATCAGGACCGCCTGCCCCTTCCAAACCCAGGCGAGGACGTCGACCCAAGTCTGAATCTCAGGGCAATGCAACCAAAAACGATGATATAAGTAAACCCACTGGTAAGGGAAGGAAGAGAGCTGCAGCCAGTCAAGAGAGCCCTGGGGGTTTGGAAGCAGGTAATGCCAAAGCACCCAAACTGCAAGAGGCAGCCAAAAAGGCAGCACCAGCAGAGAGACAGATCGACCTGCAGAGGTAACTAACGCATGCCATTCCTCCCGAGTTGGGAATTTAGGCATCTATTAATTTTGTGAATTTTCATCTAGGAAATGGCATTTTGATATTTTTATTTATTAGTCAGGAGAATGGTATCTTTTGATTGGTGTCCTTCATGTAGTTATATTGAGTTTACACAATGTAAAGGACTATTTGTTGGATACAAAGCCCAGGAATGGTGGAGAAGATAGTAAAAAACATGAATAAGTATATCCTGCTCTTTAATTCTTTTTTGTTAGGGTTAACTCTAGTACAGGTCAACAGCCTGCCTCTTTCCCACAATCCCCAGTGAAACTTCATAGCTTTTCATCTTTGACCATTCTTGAGCTAGGATTTCACATTTTCCATACTACAGCAGTGGTGCCCAAGTTGGTTTATAGTTAGTACTTTATGAACCAGTACTTGAGAGGCTGAGACCAGAGAATCCGGGTTCGAAGCTAGCCTTGGCTACTCAGTGAGGTGGTGCTCTGCAACTTAGTGAGACCCTGTTTCAAAATAAAGAATGAAAAATGGGGCTGGAAGGTGTAGCTTGGAGGTAGAATGCCCCTGAGTTCAATCCCCAATGCCACCCAAAAAAAAAAAAAAGTGAGAGGAGTTGTTTTGGAAAATGGCAAATTTAAACTAATTGAAGCACTAATGTTGAGAATAAGACTGGTGAAAATTAGACCTCTGTGTAGAAGGTTTTTGGCATAGTGTCTGTTGTATATATTGGTAGTAAAGATGGTGATAACAACCATTATGAAGCAAGTATAACACTGCCCAGAGGTCAGGAATTGTAAACTGTGGCTTGTGCAACACTGGGCAGGGCTGCAGATGTACCAGGCACCACCTTCCTTGATCACCTCGCTGTCCTCTCAACAGTGCTAGCTGTAGTTATGTTTCTCTTCTAATGTGTCTGTATATATATGCTGGGCTTACAAAGCATGCGCCACCACACCCAGCTTTCACCACACCTTTCACTTTTGAGGCCCTAATGTATGCCAGCCTGGTCTAGATGCTATTTGTTACCTCATTAATCCTTCAGCCTGTGATGTAGAATTCTGGTAGTAGTCTCTAGAATTCCCTCTCCCCCCCCCCCCACGTGTGTGTGTGTGTGTGTGTGTGTGTGTGTGTGTGTGTGTGTGTGTGTAGGATCCGGGTTCACAGCCAGCCTCAGCTACCTAGTTAGGCACTCTGCAACTTAGTGAGACCCTGTTTCAAAAATAAAGAATAAAAAATAGGGCTGGGGGTATAGCTCGGAGGTAGAATGCCCCTGAGTTCAATCCCCAGTACCGCAAAAAATAATAATAATAATAAAATAAAACAGGGTCTCACTAAATTGTGCAGTACCTCACTAAGCAGCTGAGGCTGGCCGTGAACCCGGATCCTCCAGTCTCAGCCTCCCAAATGCTGAGATTACAAGTGTGCGCCACCATGACCAGTTTTTGTTTTGTTTTGTTTTGTTGTAATGGGGATTTAACTCAGTGCATTTACCTCTGAGCTACACCTCCAGCTCTTTTTATTTTTTTATTTGGAACAGGTTCTCACTAAGTTTCTGAGGCTGGCCACAAAAGCCACAAACTGTGATCCCCTGCCTCAGCCTCCCAAATTTTGGGATTACAGGTGTGTACCAGGTGTAGACCCTGCCTTCTAGTGCCATTTTAACATCACAATCATCTCATTGAATCTGTGGCAAGTGCTAATCCCTGTAGAACTCCTCTTTTTTTTTTTTTTTCCCCATTGTACTGGGGTTCAATCTAGGAATTTCTACCACAAAATTACCCCAATCCTACCCTAACCCCAGCTCTTTTTTTATTTTGGTTTAGAAACAAGATCTCATTGAGTTGCTGAGACTGACCTCAAGCCTGTGATCGTTCTATCTCTGCCTCCCAAGTACTGGGATTATAGGCATCAGCCACCATATCCAGCTCTCTCACTAGGCTTTTACTGACAACCTTAGGTCAAATATATACATATATACTAAGAAGCTGAAGCTGGTCATGAATCTGGGATCCTCCTATCTCAGCCTCCAAAGTAATGGGATACAAGTTTGCACCACCACACCCAACAATAATAATTATTTTTAGCAGGATTCCTACTTGTGATATTTTTACTAGTTCAGGGATATTTTATTCTACCAAATTATGGAGAGAATATACAAAAAATTACCAGCATAGATTTTATCTGAAAGTTGATGCTGAACTGCTTTTTAAATTTTTTTTTAACCGGGCATGGTGGTACACGTGTGTATTCCCAGTACTTGGGAGTCTGAGACCGGAGGATCCAAGTTCACAGCCAGCCTCAGCTACGTAGTGAGGCCCTCCACAACTTAGTATGACCTTGTTTCAAAATAAAGAATTTTTAAAGCCGGGCGTGGTGGCGCACGCTTGTAATCCCAGCATTCGGGAGGCTGAGACCGGAGGATCCGGGTTCGCGGCCAGCCTCAGCTACCTAGTGAGGCACTCTGCAACTTCGTGAGACTCGGTTTCAAAATAAAGAATAAAAAATAGGGCTGGGGGTGTAGCTCGGAAGTAGAATGCCGCTGAGTTCAATCCCCAGTATCGCAAAAAAAAATAAAGAAAGAATTTTTTAAAATAGGGCTAGTGGTGTAGCTCAGAAATAGAATGCCCCTGGGTTCAATCCCTAATACCGCCAAAAAAAAAAAATTCTTTTTTTGTTTGTTTTTGCAATACTAAGGATCAAACCCAGAAGCATTCTACCTCTAAGCTGCACCCCCAGCCCTTTTTTATTTTTTATTTTGAAACAGGGTCTCCCTTGGTTGACAAGCCTTGCTACATTGCTGAGGCTATCTTTGAACCTCTAATCCTCCTATTTTAGCCTCCCAAATACTGGGATTATAGGCATGCCCCACCAAGCCCAGTCCTACAGTATATTTGTTTACCCAGTCCATATGTAAGAATATATTTTATTATATATATAAAATTTTATTTTTCCCTTGTATCCTGCCCAGCTGTAATACCATTTTTAAAAGTATAGATTAAGCCGGGCGTGGTGGCACACACTTGTAATCCCAGCATTTGGGAGGCTGAGACCGGAGGATCCGGGTTTGCAGCCAGCCTCAGCTACTTAGTGAGGTACTCCACAACTTAGTGAGACCCGGTTTCAAAATAAAGAATAAAAAATAGGGCTGGGAGTATAGCTCAGAGGTAGAATGCCCCTGAGTTCAATCCCCAGTACCGAAAAAAAAAAAAAAAAATTACAATGATTTCAAATAAATAAATTTTATTATTGTAAGCAAATACTGCCAGGCAGCAGCACCTAATAGTAGAAAGCAAGAACTTCATCGGTGTTTTGTTTTTACAAAACTTAGAAGAAAATTCTTAAACCAAGTTAGGGTCCTGGGTAAAGAACTGAAAACCATATTTAAAAACTCAAGCCAGCCGGGCGTGGTGGCGCACGCTTGTAATCCCAGCATTCGGGAGGCTGAGACCGGAGGATCCGGGTTCGCGGCCAGCCTCAGCTACCTAGTGAGGCACTCCGCAACTTAGTGAGACTCGGTTTCAAAATAAAGAATAAAAAAAATAGAGCTGAGGGTATAGCTCGGAGGTAGAATGCCCCTGAGTTCAATTCCCAGTACCGCCAAAAAAAAAAAACCTCAAGCCAAGCATGGTGGCGAACATTTGTAAACCCAGTACTTGAGAGGCTGAGTCTAGAGGATCACAGGTTCGAAGCCAGCCTCAGCAACTTAATGAGGATCTCAGCAATTTAGCGAGACCCTGTTTCCAAATAAATAAAACAGAGCCAGGCATGGTGGCGCATGATTGTATTCCCAGTACTTGGGAGACTGAGACAGGAGGATTTCAGGTTCACAGCCACCCTCAACTTCTTAGGCCCTCCGCAATTTAGTGAGACCCTGTTTCAAAATAAATAATTTTTTTAAAAGTAGGGCTGGGGGTGTAGCTCTGAGGTAGAATGCCCCCTGGGTTCAATCCCCAGTACTGCTAAAATAAAAAAGTCACATGGTGACACACACTTGTAATCCCAGCACTTGGGAGGCTGAGACAAGAGTATCACAGTTAGTGAGGCCCTCCCCAATTTTGTGAGACACTGCTTCAAAATAATGAATAAAAAATAAGCTGGGGCCGGGCGTGGTGGCGCACGCTTGTAATCCCAGCATTCGGGAGGCTGAGACCGGAGGATCCGGGTTCGCGGCCAGCCTCAGCTACCTAGTGAGGCACCCCGCAACTTAGTGAGACTCGGTTTCAAAATAAAGAATAAAAAAATAGGGCTGGGGGTGTAGCTCGGAGGTAGAATGCCCCTGAGTTCAATCCCCAGTACCGCAAAAAAAAAAAAAATAAGCTGGGCATAGTGTCTCGCGCTTGTATTCCCAGTACTTGAGAGGCTGAGACAGGAGGATCACAGGTTGAAGGACAGCCTCAGCAAGTAGTGAGCCCCTTATCAACCTAGCGAGACCCTGTTTCAAATTAAAAATAAAAAATAGGGCTGGGAGTGTAACTTGGGGATAAAATGCCTCTAGGTTCAATTCCCAGTACCACAAAAAATAAATAAATGAATGAATGAATAAATGAATGAATGAATAAATGGGCTGGACCCTGGTGCAATCCCTAGTACCACAAAAAAAAAGAAAATAGGGCTGGGAGCCGGGTGTAGTGACACACGCTTATAATCTCAGTACTTGGGAGGATGAGATAGGAGGATTGCAGGTTCATGGATAGCCTCAGCTACTTAGGTGCTCTGCAGGTTAGACCCTGTTTCAAAATAAAGAATAAAAAATAGCCGGGCGTGGTGGCGCACGCTTGTAATCCCAGCATTCGGGAGGCTGAGACCGGAGGATCCGGGTTCGAGGCCAGCCTCAGCTAGCTAGTGAGGCACTCCACAACTTAGACTCGGTTTCAAAATAAAGAATAAAAAATAGGGCTGGGGGTGTAGCTCGGAGGTAGAATGCCCCTGAGTTCAATCCCCAGCACCGCAAAAAAAAAACAAAAAAAAAAAAACAAAAAAAAAGAATAAAAAATAGGCCGGGCGTGGTGGCGCACGCTTGTAATCCCAGCATTCGGGAGGCTGAGACCGGAGGATCTGGGTTCGCAGCCAGCCTCAGCTACCTAGTGAGGCGCTCCGCAACTTAGTGAGACCCGGTTTCAAAATAAAGAATAAAAAATAGGGCTGGGGGTGTAGCTCAGAGGTAGAATGCCCCTGAGTTCAATCCCCAGTACTGCAAAAAAAAAAATAAGACAGCCGGGCGTGTTGGTGCACGCTTGTAATCCCAGCATTTGGGAAGCTGAGACCGGAGAATCCGAGTTCTACGCCAGCCTCAGCTACTTAGTGAGGCACTCTCAACTTAGTGAGACCTGGTTTCAAAATAAAGAATTAAAAAAATAAAAAATAGGGCTGGGGGTATAGCTCGAAGGTAGAATGCCCCTGAGTTCAATCCCCAGTACTGCAAAAAATAATAATAGAAATAGCATTAGTGAAGCCAAGCATGGTGGCGCATGCTTGTAATCCCAGCATTTGGGAACTTGAGAACGGAGGATCTCGATTCTCAGCCAGCCTCAGCTACCTAGTGAGGCACTCTGCAACTTAGTGAGACCCTGTTGCGAAATAAAGAATAAAAAATAGGGCTGGGGGTGTAGCTTGGAGGTAGAATGCCCCTGGGTTCAATCCCCAGTACTGCAAAAAAAATAAAATAAAAAATAACAAAAGAAATAGGACTAGGGGTGTAGCTCGGAGGTAGAATGCTCCTTGAATTCAGTCCCCAGTACCACAAAAACCTAGATTGCAGCTGTAGGAATGAAATGGTTTTCGATCAGTGTGTATCCTATCTACCTCTTTTCTAACTTGGCATTCTTCTACTGTTCCCAAGGTAAAAAGAAAACGCGTTTGCAAAGGGAGAAGATGAAAGCCAAACAGAAGCAGGCTCCAGCTTCTGAAAAAACTTGGATTCAAAATATCCCTGAACCGAAAACAGAGTTCACTTCAGAACACACACTTTCTGCCTTGAAAACTGAAAGAAACTTACTACTTCCTTTTCACATGACCACAGTCCTTTGATGGAAATGTACAGCAGAAACTCTAAAGAGAGGCTAAAAGCAACTCTGTCCCCCCAGACTTTTCCTTTGAAAAGTCAATAATTAAGCAAATTGCTTAACACTTGGTTCCAGTTCCTGCATATCTGGAGTTTAAACGCATAAATACACCATTAATTTCCATGCTGCAGTTTTATTTTAAAGAAAGTAACAAGATGTCCTTACACTGACGCGGAAAATTCATCCACTCTAGAGCCAAGATATCCCATGTTACACACAAAAATAAAAGTCTACTGAATTAATTTTTTTAAGAAGAAAAGAGATCAGATATTTGTTTTTCCTTTTTGGAAACTTTTATGTATAATTCTTTCTGCCTGTCTACTTTTCTGCAAAAATGAGATGTACAGATTTCAGTTCCCTGCTATGAAAAGTGATGTGGTGGCAATTTTATAAATGTTGCTTTCTGATTTTTATCAGAGTGAGAAAATAATTAAAATTATTATTGATTTGCAAGTAGTAAACACTTCATATTTTGATTTTCCCTCCATTTTAGTCTAATATAATTTGCAATAAATGTACAGACTGTGTTTCGTAAGCATATCACTTTAAGTGGTTTTTACTCCTGTGATTATGTTGGAATATTTGGAATTTTAAAAGGAGTAAAGACTGAACAGCATATGGTTTTATAATGTTTGTCACCAGATTTTTATTATTGATGTAAAAAAAGTCAATTTTTTAAAACAGCTGGACTTTGGCAGCTTTGTGAGGAAAGCTGGGTTGGAGGTGTTTAGGAATGCTATCAGGCTATCAGTTTTCAACATTGTGCTATTGAAAAATAAGTGGTTTTGTCTGCTGGTCTGGGCTCAATTTTATCTTTATTTTAGGGACAACTGTTGCATCAGTATATTTTGTTTCTTAGCATTGTGCAGCATAGGTGATGTGTGCACTTTTTGTGTACACAGAATCATATTTAAGTTTTTTTGCATAAAATAAATGCTTCTAGATGTCATATGGCAGTCTTTTTTAATCTTTTTACCATATTATGCTTTCTTACTTTTTTTTATGTGAAAGGGCTAAAGTTATAATGAACATGATTACAGTCAACTCTCCATTATCTATGTTTAACAGTGACAGTGATTCGGGTTTTAAGTGTGTGGTAAACCAGGTGTAGTGGTGCACGCTTGTAATCCCAGTACTTGGGAGGCTGAGACAGGAGAATCAGAGATTTAAATACAGCCTCAGCAAATAGACTGTCATCAACCTAGAGAGACCCTGTTTCAAAATAAGAAATAAAATAGGGTTGGGGGTATAGCTCAGAGGTAGAATGCCCCTGGGTTCAATCCCCAGTATCAAAAATAAATATATAATAAGTGCATGGTAATCACAAACTTAGGGGGGAAAATAATGAAGGTACACTGTAAGATCTGATTCAGGAAGAATTTGAAATTTGTCCTTTCTCATGCCGAGACTTAATATTCTGCCCCCATTGTGCTGTTTCTTTACACATACCCAGTGTGGGTTGGAGGAAAAAACATTTGCATTATAAGTTGGTGTTTATGGGCTGTAGTCTGCATAGGATGTAAAACAAATTTTCAGAAAAGAAATATTAAAAATGCAATTTGCTGGTAGCAAATGGCACTTATATTCTCATAGATAATCAAGAGTTGGCAGTAAATTGAGTCAAAGGTGGGTAATTCTTTCAAATATGCAGGGATATATACACACATTTAACTATCAGAAGATGGTTAGGGAACAATGGATACCAATGATACAAAAACAGTGTCTTTTAAAAGGACAGAAAAGTCCTACTCTTCCTTTTGCCTCTTTATGCTTTAGAGAGTATAAAACATTGCCTCCAACATGCTGAAAAAGAGTATCTATGCATAAGTATCAGTAAAGTCCCTCAAGCAATCAGTTGGTGCATTCTCTTTAGAAAAGTTTTCTCTTAGCATCAGACAACTTGATTCTGTTTTGTTTTGTTTTTTTGTTGTTTTGTTTGTGGTGCTGAGAATCCAACCAAGAGCCTCATGCATGCTCAGCAAGCTCTCTGCCACTTAGCTGCATCCCAACCCCAACACCTTGATTCTTAAGGGCTCCAATTTGTCCCTAGCAAAAAGTGCATTGATGGTCATCTATTAAACTGCAGTGCTGTGCCGCTAGTCAAAAGGAGTAAGAGAAAAAAGGTTCCTAAGTGTTAAGTAGTAGTAAAGAACAAAATGTAACAGAACCATTTATATCTATTTGTGGCTCTTTAGATTTTTGCTAGAGAGGAATTCCCTAAAAGGATCTGGTCCTCATAGGTATGTGAATGGCCCACCCTTCATTTTGTAAAATTACACAAGTGTCTGGCACTAAGGGAAGAAGAGCAAAATGTAGAAAGATTAAGCCTAATGGGGAGGGACTTGTTTACAGGAAATTTGTCAGCTTTCCTTTGAAAAGGAAAATGTAAAATCTCTTAGGAATTTGGTATTCACAACTCAGAGAAATACAACACAAAAGTGCAGACTTATATTTGAGAATCGATGTTAACCCTTTGTGTCTAGTTTGAAGCTTCTTGTATTTGTCTAAAACTACAAGCCAGAATTTTGTATCTCCTTTGATAAAAAGTGTGTATAATGTAAAGTAGTTTTGCATATTCTTGTGCTGCACATGGGCTGAATTTTTAGAAATTTTTTTAAAGACTTGAAGCAGAACCTTGTAATTTGTGTAAATGACAAGTGTAAAATTCTACCATAAAATGCTAAAAATATGCACTATTTCAAATAAAACCAAGAAATGCAGCATTATTTAGTAGTGTGGAGCCCTAAATATTCCTGCACCCTCAGGTATGTCAAAAGCTAACATCTTTGCATATTTTCCATTTGGATTCTGCAGTCTGCACATCCTGATGAGAAATCAAATGCTGCCTTCACAGCTCCTGGCTGGTCACTCTGACCTGAGGAAGAACATGGCGAATGGGAAATTCTGATGGACATTTGGGAGATTTTAGAACTTGGTCTTCAGTCTAAACTTAAAAGCAATCTTTTATTCATACTATCCTGTTGTAAATTCATTTATCACAAGTCGTGGACATGTATATGTTAGTGAGCAGATTACATAAATGTATTTGGAATAAAAGGGTAACAGAAGGAGAGATTAAGAGGAGCTATCAAAGCTGGGCGTGGTGGCGCACACTTGTAATCCCAGCATTCGGGAGGCTGAGACTGGAGGATCTGGGTTCGCGGGCAGCCTCCGCTACCTAGTGAGGCCTTCCGCAACTTAGTGAGACCCTGTTTCGAAAGAATAAAAAATAGGGCTGGGGGTATAGCTTGGAGGTAGAATGCCCCTGAGTTCAATCCCCAGTACCCAAAAAAAAAAAAAAAAGGAGCTACTATAGCCGGGTATGGTGGTACATGCCTATAATCCCAGTACTTAGGAGGCTGAGGCAGAAGGATCACAGGTTCAAGACCAGCCTCAGCAATTTAAACACTCATCAATCTTCAAGGCCCTGTTTCAAAACAAAAAAAAAAGGAGCTGGGGGTAAAATCCACTAGGTAGATTCTACTAGGGTAGAATCCCTAGTTCCACAAAAAAAAAAATTATCACGCTCAGTTTTCTATTTTACCTCTAGTGAGTTCATCTTTCCACTCTGATGTTCATACAGCTAACCCCTTCATATTGAGTTCCACAATCATGGATTCAACCAACTGCAGATGGAAAACATTCAGAAGAAGAAAAAAAAAAAAAAAAAACACCTGCACTAAACATGTACAAACCTATTTTTCTCGTCATTATTTCCAAAACCATGCAGGTTAAAAATTATTTGCATTGTGCTGGGCATTATAAATAATGTAGCAATCATTTCAACTATAAGGGAGGATGTATGTGGGTCATTTGCAACCACTACACCATTTGATATGAGACTTGAACACCTGCCCCAGCAGACACTGCGGGAGTGTGTCAAGATTTGTCCTTGCTATGGTCACAACTGTTGACACCAACCATCCTACAAGGTCTCCAGCCATTATGACGGCAGGGTTTGCAGCCTGACCAATGCCATGGGGGCATTGTCTGCAGGGAGTCAGTTTACTACAAGCCAAGGATAGTTAGGAATGCTGGAGAGCAGAATTGAACACCTTTTCACCTGAAAGGCACAGTGCCAATTTCTTTTTTACCCCCTAAAAGTAACCTTTATTTCATTTTGTGTCTTATTTCAAAGTCTAACAGGAACATATATGAGGTCTTTTGGAGGTGGGGGGGGAGTTGTTTGTTTTTGCGGTACTGGGGATTAAACTCAGGGGCATTCTATCTCTAAACTATACCCCGGCCCTATTTTTTATTCTTTATTTTGGGTCCCACTAAGTTGCAGAGTGCCTCACTAAGTAGCTGAGATCCTCTGGTCTCAGCCTCCCAAGTCCTGGGATTACAAGCATCCACCACCACGCCTGACTTGGGGTTTTTTTGTTTGTTTGTGGTGGAAATTGAATCCAGGGGCATTCTACTTTGGAGCTACACTCCACCTCTATTTAATTGTTTTATTTGGAAACAAGGGCTTGCTAAATTGCTAAGGGCCTCACTGAGTTGCTGAGGATGGCTGCAAATCTTCAATACTCCTGTCTCAGCTTCCCAGGTAGGGATTACAGGCGTGTGCCACTATGCCGGCTATTTTTCACATTGAAGCAGCCTCACTAGGTAGCTGAAACTGGCCACAAGCCTGTGATCCTCCTGTCTCAGCCTTCCAAGTTCTGAGATTACAAGCATGTGCCCCAGCCTCATTCTATCTCTGAACTATACCCCCGGCCCTATTTTTAATTATTTTGAAACAGGGTCTTACTAAGTTGCAGAGTGCCTCACTAGATAGCTGAGACCAGCCTCATATTTTTAAAAATGCTTTGAGTCCTATTTCTTAATTTATAAAAGCTGAGTATATCTGCAATCTGCTCTGAGAAATAAAGCCAGGCGTGGTGGTACATGCCTGTAACCCCAGTACTTGGGAGGCTGAAACAGGAGGATCAAAGATTGGCTGCTAGCCTTAGCAATTTAGAAAGACCCTGTTTCAAAAAAGAAGAAAAGGCCGGGCATGGTGGCGCATACTTGTAATCCCAGTACTTGGGAGGCAGAGACAGGAGAATCCTGGGTTGGAGGACAGCCTCAGCTACTTAGTGAGGCACTCTGCAACTTAGTGAGATCCTGTTTCAAAATAAAGAATAAAAAATAGGCTTGTAGCTCGGAGATAGAATGCCTCCGGGTTCCATCCCCAGTACTGCAAAAAAAAAAAGAAAAGGGCTGGGATGTAGCTCAGTAGTAGAATGCTCCTGGGTTCAATCCCCAGTACAAAAAAAAAAAAAAAAAA